>JAQQPU010001863.1:64779-75013 GCA_029168905.1 Artemia sp. Kazakhstan ARC1039 | reverse complement strand
CCTAGCCACCTCAACCTTTCTTTCATTATAGCCCTAGAGAGCGGTATTGAACCACATTTTTCGTAAAGCCTATTGTTTGAAATACGGTCAGTCAGCCGGGTACCCAGAACAATCCTTAAGCAATTTCTCTGGAAAATATCTGGTAAATCTTCATCCGCTTTTCGGAGCGCCCATGCTTCAGAGCCACATTTGACTACTGTCATCATCGTAGCTTCTAATATTCTAATCTTGGTTTGCAGACTTATCTTCCTATTCTTCCAAACTTTTTTTAACTGTGAAAAAACACCCTGGTCCTTGGCTATTCTACTTTTAACGTCTTCACTGCTCCCACCATCTTTATTAATAATACTATCAAGGTAAGTGAATCTGACACGAATCACAAATGCAGATTAAAGTTTCCGGGGAAGGTGCTTCCCCTCTCTGAAATGGGACCCAAAAAATAATAATGTTTTCCTTTTTTGATTTATTTCAAAAGGGGACTGTAACGCAGAAGGAAAAATAGAAAAAATGGTTCGCCCAAATGGGTCCAACAAAGTGGCAAAAAAATCTCTCCTCGACCGCTTCTCATGAAATAATGATCATAGAAGCTCGGAAGGGGGATCATTCGATTAAAAAATGAATGTGATAATCCCCTTTTTAAGGACCGAGAATGAGTTGGGGGCACTCAGCCTCCATTCCATATCCCTGTTTGCCCCCCCCCACACACACACACACACACATGCGAGATAAAGCGTGCATTCATATACGTTGGATATTCGGATCCAAAAGTCGGAGAAAATTTACACTTCCTATGGCGAAATGCTAGGAAAAGGTCATGTCCTAGTACCCCGCATATCCCCCCCCCCTCCACGCACAGCCAATCAAACAAATGGTTTTGCACACATCTTAAAATTGTTCGCATCTGCAGTGTTCTTCAACGCTCTCGGTTAGAAATTATTCAGTAAATGCGGTGATGCGCAAGAACAAGCTGACCCATTTTCCCGACATTCGAGTTTGAAAGAATGTGAAGGTGTAAGCAGTACGCTTACTAATCAATTTAGGCTTCTAGTTGACTTTTCAGTTAGATTCAAGATCCAAGGTAAGTTTTGCCGAGCTAAAATTGGAGCATAGCTAAATAGTGAAAGCACGTGATGGGTATGTGTTACTATGAGCCACCAAAAGTAAGGATACATTTTATTGTCAATAAATACTGCCTCTCTACTAGAATGATTAAGATGTACGGAGGCAACCGCAACTTTATAATTATACGTACGGCATGACCAGAATGTCTTGTGAAGCTATTAAAAGGATCTAAAGATGCTGATGTTATTCATACTCTAAAGAAATCAGCTACTTATGCACATGAAGCACGGTTTTATATAGGGGAGATCGGGATTGAACCGGACATGAGTTGAACCTGACACTTTAAATTACTCAGACACCATTTGGTGAAAAATTCTACAAAAATTAGTAAGCGTACTAGCTAGCCTTCATGTCTCTAGGAAGAATTCCTAGTTTGGTTGATTGATCCTTTCAAAAGTTAAACTGCAAAAACTGTTTTAGGTAGGTTAATTTTTTTCTGACACCTTGAATATTGGTGTTCGGAAACTTGCAAACAATTTCTGACATGCAACCTTACCTTGCAGCAGCTGGTCTCAGCTTCTGCGTCGGCGAGGCTGTACCTACAACAGATGAATAGTCTTGAACATACAAGCCCAACATTTTTGCAAACTTTGGAAAAAAAGTTTACACCTTGTGAGAAGACCGGACAGATTCTGGGCCGGTTTATCTACAGATTTGATGTGAGAACAAGAGCCGATGGGAAGTCTGAAAACGGCAACCGGATTGACTATATGTAGAGAAATAAAGACACTTCAGTGGGTAATGGGACGTCCAGCCTATGCTCACATTAATCTTCTGATGCAAGAACTGACGGATATTTCGTATCACAAAAGTGACCAACACAAAGAGTCTGGTATTTTAAGGCAGCAGAGGGACTGCAAAGACACAAATAGTTATTGACTGTCGAGCAGTCGTCTCCTTTCGATAATGATCCGCTATCGCTTCGAAGCCTTGCTACTGGCATTACTGCTGCAGAAAACGTGAACGCCGACAAAGCAGTGGTAGTCGGGAATAAGATTCTTGACGGAATGTTAGGGGAATCTTTCAAGGATCATTCATTCAAAGGGAAGGATCAGGAAGTCCTTATGATATTGAAGCAAAACAAATGGGGGAAAAATCCACCGTTTAGACCCTTCATTGCTGTTTCATCGTCTTCTAAGTATATCCAAAAGACTGAATAAAGATGAAGAATATTCAATTAAATATGAACTTTGCTCCTTTCCTGCTTCGCTATTTGATGATTCTGGCACGTTCCAAAAGCCAAATAAACCAGAGCTAGCAAAAGCTATCAAGCGACTTTCAGAAATTGATACTATTGGAGAAAAATATAGTCCGAATTATACCTACGTTTTAGACGGGGGCGCTTTTCTTCAAACGATTCCCTGGGCGAAGAAAGAAACATTTTTGGAGATCTTAGACGGATACTGGAACTACGTCTCGGCCAAATGCCCAGACGCCATTATTGGCTTTGATGGCTACGACATCGCTGCTTCGACAAAAGATATGACTCATCTTAAGTGAAACCATGTCATTGGACGGGAAGTACTTTTTAGCCTAGAAATGAGACTGACTACCAAAAAAGAGGTTTTGTTTCGTGCAAAAAGAATAAGTCCCGTTTCGTCAATGTACTTTCTGATTATTTATGAGGCAAAGGTCTGATTGGGACTGAAACCTGAAAGATGCCTTTTTCTCACGCAATTCTTTGCTGCGACACAACTTCCCATCTATACGGACGTGGCAAAGGATTGTGCTTATACGGCTGAGAAACAACGACCAGTTTAGGGAAAATGCTTCAGCGTTTTCTCGAATTGATGCTTCGAACGAAAGGATTAAAGCAGCGGGAGAGGCTGCAATTTCTATATTGTACGGTGGAAAATCTACTGACACTCTTGGCAGTTACCAACACCGAGTCTTTCAACAGAAAGTAGCAACGTCTATATCTTTCGTCCAATAACAACATCTACCTTCTGCTTATCAGCAGTGAAATTTCACTGTTTCTGAACCTGTCTTAAAGTACAAGATTGGATTGGGCTTTAGAATCCTGCCCTTGATTCTGAGAATTTGGGGATGGAGACTTAAGAATGGCATGCTGTACCCTATTCTTACGAACCTTCCAGAGGCACCAAAGAAAATTCTCACCGTCGTGAATTGTCGTTGCGAGAGATCCTGTCATAGTTACCGGTGCAGCTGCCATCGAAATGGCATCGAATGCGACATTGCTTTCAAGTCTTGCAAAGAAACTAGTTGCTTTAATGCTCATGTCCAAATCGAAGATGAAGAAGACATGTGATTAATTAAATAAACGTGATGAATATCCAATCCTTTTGTAATTTCAAATTATCTGTGATTCTATTTTCAAATTAAAATCCATGATTTAGCTAGTTGTGAAAAGTTGCTTATTGAATTCTAAGAATTTGGGGTGGTCACGTTTAAGGTAGAGGGTGGGCGGGGGATAAATGGACACGGACACGACTTTTTTTCTGCATTAGCAGTCTAATTTTTCCCTGTATGAATTCAAATTCGCGTAATGTCGCTCTCAGACCTATATCGACACTTGATTATGGGCGGGAGGGGGTGGACTAAATTGAGCGTTCAAAACAAAACAAAGTGCATATTCGAGATATACGCAACAGATTTACCTATTACCGACTTTCTACACGTGCAAATTAAGTTGTTTTTAAAGAGTCATAGTTTTAGAAGAAAAGATGAAAAACGGTCAATTTTGCCTCTTTCGATTTTGGTCGATTTTTTTTTTATGTTGTAGAAACGTTTTTTTGTAGTTCAAATGGTACCAAAATCAAAACTATTACAATTTGTTTGAGGTTAAAGCGTAGACTGACTGTGTGTGTCCAGGTAATCGAAATTGCATATCTATAGCCTAACATATTGGCTGCTGCTTAAGGATAAGTTAGACCTTTTACGTACTTTTGGGAGAGGAAGAATGGATGAGGGTGGAAGGGGAAGGTGAAGGGGTTAACATTTTTGCCTCTGATCGATCAAAATATTTTGGTATTGTGAGCTATCATGGGACTTATAATTTATGCACAGTTAAGTAGCAACGTAAATCAAAGGACACTATGTATTGCCGGGCTGTTACAATGACATATCCCCAATATCCTGGGAACATTCTTGGGCTGCCAAGTTAAAACTGTCAGAGAATATTGAAGGAGAAGGTCTAAATTTACATTGAACCATGTAGTGGGGGAGACAGTAGAGCTATATCCAAAGGAACTATATGCATCCAGGTTATCAAAATATCGTGCTATGTCTAGAGCATCTTAGGAACAGCTCAAGGGGCGGATTTGAAACTCTCGCAGAGTGTAGCAGAATGAGGGATAACTGTAGGGGGAAATTCAAATTTTGTGTTTGGGGTAGAGGCTAAATATTTTTCACCTCTGATCAGCCTAAACATTTCTAAATTTTCAGCTGCTATAGAACCTAGGATCAATTATCGGTAAATCAAAAGACACTGCGTGTTGCCAGGTCATCAAAAAGGAACAGAAATTAAAGCAAATAATCAAGTAAGACTTAAAACTAACAGAAAATACAACTAACAGAAATAGGGCCACTGCCATCTCAACTTCTAAAAGCTATAGTGTCATTTGCGCTTCACTGAGAGTAAAATGTGTTTTAAACATTTAAATACAATAAACAGGATTAGGGCTAAATCCACCTAAATCTTCTAAGGCTATATTGTCATTTGTGCTTTACTAAAATCGATATATATTTAAGGATTTTCATTTTCTTTTTCGAAACACGGATCGTTTTCCGTAAAGCGCAAATGACGTTACAGCCTTTAGGATGTTTAGGGTAGGAGGCAATAGCCCTGCTTCTGTTTATGGTGTTTGTTTTAAACGTCACTTGATTATTTATTTCTGTTTGCTTTAGAATTTATTTTTCATTTGCAATAGTATGCCTATCTGTTATCTTTATGTTTGATGGTTCTAGGCGATTATCCCCCCCCCCTCCGGGGAAAATACCCCCATGGAAACCCCCCCCTCCCGATTAAAATACACCCCCCCCCACCCCCATGGAAAATACCTCCCGCGGAAAATACCTCCCGTGGAAAATAAAGCTTTCCAAATTTGAGAATTTTATTTAGTTTTGTTTTTGTTTTCGTAAGGAGAAGGAATTTTGGTACTTATGTATTATACGCCACTCACTCGAGTTTACGCTGTGTAAAACTCGAGCTTAATGAGGTTAAACACTATTGATAGTATTCGTAGGGAATCCAGGCCCTTCAATTTTATTTTTGAGGGGAATACTAGAAAGCTAATCTTAAAATAAAAATAAACTGAGATGCAAGAAGATATGTTTAAGTCAAAAAAGTGAAAACATTTAAAATGTATTTTAATTTCAGTAAAGTGCAAATCATGTTCTGGTCTTGGGGATGTGTGGGGGTTGTCAGCCCTACTAATGTTAATTTTCCTTGTTTTTGAGTTTGAATCGGCTATTTATTTTAATTTCTGTTCGTTTAGGTTTAATTCATTTATTGATGGTGATTTGTGGTAGTTTTTCGCCTGGAAAATTATTTGAATTTATTTCTACTCATTTGTGTCACAATGAGGCTAGTTACTATTCTTCGACAAACTTGTTTTGTAGAAAAAGTTCTTTAATTAATTTCTGTTTATTTTTACTGACATAGTCTTTTTCATAGGAAAAAATGATTTATATCATTTTGCTTTTTTCCCCTATTAGACTCAATAGTTTTTACTTTAAAGATTAATCGACTTTATTTCTGCTCATTTTTGGTTTAATCAGGCTCTTTACTTTTCTTTAAAAAACGTGTTCCGTATGTTTCCCATTAAAAAATACTATCTGTAAGTAATTAAATATAAAAAAACAGGTTTTTCAACTGAAAGTAAGGAGCAACCTCAAACCTTAAAACGAGCAGAAATTATTACATATATGAAAGGTGTTACCTCCTCCTCAAGACCTTGCTCTTTACGCTAAAGTTTTTTTTTATAGAATTTATAGAACAAAGCTTATTGTTCTAATTAAAAGGCCATTGTGATTCAGGATTCGTTCTTAAAGAATTAGGACAATAAGTAAAAACTTTAGCTTAAAGAGCAAGGCCTTGTGGAAGGGGCAACTCCTTTCATATACGTAATAATTTCGGTTTGTTTTAAGTTTTGACGTTGTTCCTTACTTTCAGTTGAAAAAACTCGTTTTTTTTTATTTAATTTCTGATCTTATTTAAATAATACCGGGAAATCCGGCTCTCTCTCCATGAAAAATTCCGGTACTTGTGTATTATACGCCACTCACTCAGGTCTACGATGTGTAAAGCTAGAGAACAAACCGGTTTCTTTGTTACTTTAGAAACAAATTTGGCTATGTATTTGCACATTAGGGGAGGGGGTAAAGCATAGCGGTTCTGCATGCAAAATCTGTTAGGTACAATTATTCTGCATATTAGTAAGTAAGAATTGTTTTCTGACTTCAAACTGTCCAAATACTTTACCCCCCCTCCCTTATGTGCAAATATATAGCCCAAATTATATATTTTCCATCTCATCTGTCACTTGTCTTTGTCTTGTCTCGCGCTAAGCTAACGCTGGCCACCATGCTTGATTTGGCTATTCATTTTAATTTCTCTTCATTTTGGGTTCTATTAAAATCGATTGATATAACTTTCTGTTCTTTTCAAATATGAGTTACTATGGGACTTCTACTCGCCTTATGTTTTAATATGGCACCTTGATTTTCTTCGAAAACCTTCTTTTACCAAAAAGCTATTCCTTTAGATTAATCCTTAGAAATACATCATATATTTTCAAGTCAGAGCGTTCCAATGAGATCCAGTCAAGGGGGGATCCAGGATTTTTTTTCAGGGGGGGGTACTAATTTTTGAATTTTTCGGGGGGGTGTTACTAATTTTTGACTCAGTTTTCGACTAATTATACTGAGTTTTACCTAGGTTTTACTAATTTTCGACTTATTTGCGACTCGGTCAAAAATTTCCGGGGGGGTTCAAACGGGGTCACCCCACCCCTGAATACGGCCTTGAATCCAGTTTTGCCAACGCATTGAGATGAGCTTTACCGTTTTTATGACCAAATTATACCAATTTTTTTCGGCTAATATCGACGAAATCATCTTTCTTTTGCTTAAATCCCTAAGAGGTGACTGGTTGAATTTTGAAAATTTGTAAAAAAATAAATCTTGACCTTGCAAATACCCCCGAAAGGTACCAAAATATTTCAGAACCTCTAAATTAGAGCGAGAACGATACAATTGTACCGCATTTGCAGCGCTGATGAGATCATTTGGTGTAAAAACGGATATATAAAGACAAACTTGTATTCAGGAAATCACCAGAAGTTTGCTTATAAGGAATAAAAATGCATAAAAAGGATCATTATATTGAAGATTATTTAATTATTTAAATCCACTCGAAGTGTGAAGTTCTCCTCTGTCGTTTCGAATTAATGATGACAAATTACAGGAAGTTAAAATTTTAAATAATACCACATACTTGCGTAAATTCATTTATTCCCTTATATATCATGCTATGTTAATCTATTTTTGGATTCCGTAATTCAGTTCAAAAGACGATTTCACGACTAGTAGACATGGAGAAACAATAATTCGCATTCTATGGTGAATGAATTCAAAGTAGTTTTACATCATTTAATTATGTTCGAATTTCAAAGGATTCCCAATCGGATAGGTAAGAACAGGTCGACAGACTGGAATTTATCTGAATATGGTGAGGTTAGTTGCCAAAATAGCAAAAACAGACGAATTACTTGAGAATTATGGATATATTAGTATTTTCCGGAAGGAAGTCTTGACCCCAAGATTCCCTCTGTGTCTGGGCCCCATGATACCACTTGGGTAAAGTTATTTAGATTCAATGCTACTGGCACGTATGCAGGGAGGGGGCCTCCTGGCCCGCCCCTTCCCCCGCAATCTCATGATTTTTTCCCATAATTTTCTCATACTTCTCACAGAATAAGGGATTTGAAGTATTTGCCCCCCCCCCCCCCTAAAAAAACTCCTGCGTACGTGTCTGGAATGCCATCATTTCTTGGTGTGTATTGATGCCATTGTCTGCTGTCTTGCAATAGTTGCGAAGTAGTTTTTTTTTTGTCGAATGCTGCATGCAAAAACTAGTGTCCTGACAAGGTCGAATATGAATGTATTTGATAAATGAAATGACAAAAAATGGGAAAATTTTCAGTAATAAATAAAGAAAAGCTGATTTTCTGTGAGCAATTAAGATCTGTAATGCGTCATAGGTAGGCTACATTAAATATAGAAACGAATAGAGAAATAAAAATAAAAGTTTAGCGGTGTTAAAGCAGGTAAATAGTTGCTTTTAGTTATTTGATGTGGAGCGGGTCCCAAACTTTTGTAAGCAATGGCATTATACAGTATTATTTTCTTTGATTTTGAAACAGTTCACTAAGGTTCTATTAGGGGCAGCCTCTATCATACACAAGCACAGGGGAGAAGACTCCAAGTCCGTTCCTCCGAAATCCTTAACTCCTCTGATTTTTGTGGCACTTATTACTTAAATTATCATATAATTTGTTTTTTTGATACCCCCACCCCCGGAGAAAAATTCCTTCAAAAACGTACCTGGCCTCTATGGCAAAAAACTTGCGAATCATTTCTAGCTGCAGGCATGCAGGGGGGGGGGGTTAAATCATACAAGGTATAATCCAAAAATGATGTTTAATGTGATTTTTCCTTTAATTTTCACACGGATCAACAGTTTAGTGACGAATGAGCCAAAAAAAAAAATCCTTAAAGTCTCTTGTGTCTAGTCGGATATAGCCTAGATTATAGGATATAGTCGGATATAGCCTAGGGGAGGGGGGAGGGTACAAAAAAACTTAAAAACGTATCAAAAATTTGTATATATTCAATTTTTCTTAAGCTTTTACTAGTCGAACAAACATGTGGGGGGGGGGGGGGTCAAACCCCCTGGACACGGCCTTGGTCTAGGCAGACATATCCTAAATTTCTTCCATTTTTTCTGGAATCGCTTATGGAAGAGGATTAATCTTCCCCATACATTTTCCTACCGTGACGACCTCAATAACTAAAATGAATCTCAAACTACGCCCTCATTTTATTGGTGGGTTAGTTCCACATTCATCTTATCAATACAATAGGTGTTTCCCGCTTATTGGGTGTATAAAAAACAGTTTAGCATACGGTAAAGCACGCTGAGAATGTCTTCATTTGTGTTTCTACAAAAGTCTCAAATCAAATGCGAAAAATCTGCAATTAATTATTCTGGATTCACCATTGTAGGCTCTCATTTGAATATACAAGTATACAAGTTATTCTTAGCTATTCAATGAATTACATCATTGGCATCCTGCTTGGCAAGTGCAAACACAAGATTTTGTTTTCTGAGGGGGGTGACATTTCGGGGGGCGTAAGCTTGAAATAGGTGATAAAAATTGGAATAAATTAAAAAAACATAACACAGATGTGAAATTCTGACATTTCTAAGGGAAGTATGGCTCTAAAGACCCCGCCTCCCCAATGAGTGAGCTGAGAATAATTGTATTTAAATGGTGATTAGACTTAGACAGAAAAAGCTCTTGAATGGTCGTTGCCTTCAAAATCAGGCCCTTTGGTTCTTTCAATTTTGCAAAAGAATTGTCCGGGGGAAATTTTCAAAGAAGTTGGAATTGTCTGGGAATTTTTGTCTGGAGGGGAGGATTTTCCACAGGATACATTCTCCATGGGGGAATTTCCCTCAGGAGATATTCTCTACGGGGGAATTTTCTGCGGGAGAAACTTTGTATTGGGTGTAATTTTTTTCACGGAGGGTGGATCTCTGGCATGACTTGGAAAACAAATTGAAATAAAATGGAAAACAAATCTTTTTTTCAAATGAAAGTGGGCCAAGGAGAATTTTTTAAGTGGATTTGTTCGCGAGATAGATTCTGGGGGAAATTTTCAGTGAGGGTGGAACTGTCTGGAAGGAGGGGAATTTTCCGTGGGAGGAACCTTCTATGGAGAAATTTTCATGGGGGGGGGAGGGAATTTTCCATGGGTTTACTGAGCACAAAGCCTATTATATTCTTAATACAATTTATCTCCTATTATATTCTTAATATAATTTATCTCTTAATACAATTTATCTCATATATACTGGGATATATAT
>JAQQPU010001863.1:45689-59779 GCA_029168905.1 Artemia sp. Kazakhstan ARC1039 | reverse complement strand
GTGTGTGTGTGTGTGTGGGTGTGTGTGTGTGTGTGTGTGTGTGGCCCTTAATTTGCCTCCCCCCACCCGCCGATATTTTTTCCAACTCGTAAAAACGTAACAGAAATGCATATAACAAATTTTGATATGTTTTGTCAAGTTTTTTTTTGCCCTAGACAGAGTTGTCATTATTTAGAGTTGCCCAAAGTCAATCCTTATTAGATAGTCTAATAGATTTTTTCCTCGCATAGAAGTATATCAAGGAGGCACACTTGTGCCTCTATAAAAAGGCGACCCACCACAATGTTAAGCGATTTCAGGTCCTAGAGGTCGCAGAGAGACGGCGGTAATCGCATTTTGTAGCCCAAGCTCAAACTAAGAAACTTGCAAAATTTCATCCTCCTCCGACTTTATCTTCATGGGGTAAACTGGGCCGGAAGTTTGGACCCTCCCACCACAGCCCCCCTTTAACGTTGTCCGATTGGGCTGAAATTTAGAAGTTAAGCTTTCCTATGGCCTGGGAGCTTATCCTCGAAATTTCAGCTCAATCCGATCACTCCTTCCCTGTTTTCAAAAAACCAAATATAGCCACTTAAAATTCCTTTCTTTTTTTTTCTTAGCCACGCCTACAGGCCACAGTTGGCAACGGATCCGGTTGAATGAGGACTCATTCGAAGCAGAATTCGACCTGTTAGGGCCTTTTGATATTTTCAGACCGAAAAAATTATCCCCCGAATTTACATTTACGAAAAACCTTGTTTTCCTATATTAGCCCATGTTAATTTTTCCGACCACAACCCCCCTTTAACGTTGTCTGATCGGGCTGAAATTTGGAGGATAATCTTTCCTGGGGCCTGGGAGCTTATCCTCGAAATTTCAGCTCAATCTGATCACTCCTTCCCTGTTTTCCAAAAACCAAATATCAAGTTTTTTGGGAATTTGTTTGCGTCGAAAATAGCTTCCATATACTAAAAAACAATTACTGTTGTGTCTGTATAGTCTAGGGTTTACACTCCAGACTTTCAGGCGGAATTCCCGGGTTCGATTCACCATCAGAGCAATTTTTTTAATACTGAATTCAAACTTTAAAAAGAAACCCAGTTTCTTTTTTAAATTATTTGAAAAAAATTACGTTTTCTAAAGAGTTAAAGAGGCTGAGTTACAAGGTCGAACCTTAAAACGTACAGGGATTAGGAGGCACAGTTGGGGGGCTACCGCCCCCCAATCCCCCCGCTTTCGCAGCCTTTAAATAAAAAAAAAAAGTTTTTTAAACTGAAAGTAAGGAGCGACATTAAATCTTAAAACGAACAGAAATTATTCCGTATATGAAAGAGGCTGTGCCCTCCTCAACGCCTCGCTCTTTACGCTAAAGTTTGACTTTCTCACAACTCTTTTTTTAAACAATAAAAACTTTTTAACTCTTTTTAACAGCCTCTTTAACTCTTTAGAAATTTTTTTCAAATAATTATATTCAAAGAATTGCATGATTTGAAAAAAAAATTGATTGTATACCTCAGGGCGAGCGGTTTCAGCTAAAGTGTTATGAATGTTGCACTCCTATCTAATAGCTTTTGGTTTAGTTTGCCATAAGAGATCTTTGGTTATTAACATCTTGAGTGGAATTCAGAGATCCGCATATCATACTGTATACGCAGATTAGGTAACCGTTATTGTTCTCTCAAGAATACTTTTGCTCAAGGTAAATATTTACCAAATCATATTATTGAGTTAAGACTAAAGTGAATACACCCCTCGATGTCTTTTTTTATGCTCTTTACGAATATAATAATAATTTTTGTCGGAAATGAATTTTACCCCCCCCCCCACTCCTATGTATACCAATTCAGGGTATATATTTGCACATTAGGGGGGTGAGGGTAATCTTATGGTAAAATTCTGCTTTAGCTACTTTTGACTATCTCAGAAAGGGGGGTAAAATTCTACTTTAGCTACTTTTGACTATCTCAGAAAGGGGTTAGGTTAGGAAAATGAAACTTTCAGGGATGGGTCTACAGGCTAAAGTATGTCCCGGGGAGGTATTTTGAAGAACCTACCTCCACTCCTTCTCCCTGTAGAGGGCCCTGACCTTTGATGGCCTTTAAAAATCTGTGAGTTATAGAAGTGAAACCTTGCAAAATAGATCTTCTGCTTAAATGAAGTATAACAAAATTGTTTTCAGCTTCACAACTTTGCTCAATCCCAATTTATAAGGTTTCAAAGATATGCAAATACATTACCTAAATTCTGGAAATAAAACATTGATATGGCTTAAAATTCTGCTCAAATAACTGAAGTTGCATTTTCAGAGCAAAAGCCAGAGAAAAAGAAACTGATAACTGAAAATTAAGGTAAAATGTTGTTTTGTAAAATTTCAATGGGTATAGACCTGTCATGTAGGCAAATTTCAGGACCCTCTAGAGGGAGAAGGAGTGGAGGTAGGTACTCCAAAATATCTTCCCAGGACATTCTTTGGCCTGTAGACCCATACCTGAAAGTTTCATTTTCCTAACCTAAACCCATTCCAAGAAAGCCAAATGTAGCTAAAGTAGAATTTTACCGTAATTGGTATATATAGTGGTGGGGGGGGGGTAAAATTCATTTCCGACAAAAATGATTATTCGTTCGTAAAGAGCATAAAAAAGGCATCGAGTGGTATGTTCACTTTAGTCGTAACTCAATAATATGATTTGGTAAATATTTACCTTGCTCAAGGCTGTAGCCAGGATTTTTGTTTGGAGGAGGTTTTTTTCGGGGGGGGGGGGCTACAAAAAAAAACTTTTTAAAACGCATCGAGAATTTGTTTATATGAATTTTTGCTATATTTCTATGAGTCGGACAACAATATCAGGGGGAAGGTTCAAACTTTGAAACTTCTCGGTAAATGTGTAGAATAGCAGCTCTCAAGAAAGAGACATAGTAAAACAAAAATAGAGACATTTTTAGATTGCTAATTTTATCGTCTTTTTTTATGGTTAAGGTTGCATTTTTAACAATTCACACACCCCTTCCCCCACCTGATGCTCCCAGATATAGCCTTAGGGTGTATATCAAATTAAAAGAATACACCACTATAATGAAATTCTCACTTTGTGATACCACTACTACTACTACTAACAACTCACTCAAGTACCAAGCCACCTGAGGCCAACATAGCTACACGCACTTCTCATCCATCCCAATCTATTAAAGCCTCCCTTTTACACCCTCCCACAAAATTTCTTTTTCCTAATATCTTTCCTTACTACATCCTTCCACCTTTCGGGTGTGAGCTGCTTTTCGTTTGACCCTAGACGGTTGCCCAACAAGGGCTCTCTTGGGCAATATGTCATCCTTCATCCGCAGAACATGTCCTAGCCATCTCATCATGTCTCTCATTATAGTCCTATAAAGCGGGATTGACCCACATTCTTCGTAGAGCTTACTGTTTGAGATATAGTCAGTCAGTCCGGTACTCAAAACAATCCCTAGGTAATTTCGCTGGAAAACATTTAGCCAATCCTCCTCCGTTTTCCGGAGCACTCACGCTTCAGAACCATACCTGACCGCTGTCGTCACTGTAGTTTCCAGTATTATGTATGGAGCGCAGACTTAGCCTCCTATTCTTCCAAACTTTTTTCAACTGTGAAAAAAAAACACCCTGTGCCATGGCTATTCTACTTTTAACATCTTCAAGGCACCCAATATGGCCTCTTCACCTTCACTTATTCTTAATCTTAGCGACTTAGTCTCCTTGACATGAACTTTTAAACCTGTTCTTGTACCCTGAACTGGGAAAACCTCTTAAAAATTCATTCACTTTGCAAACATTTTCATCTAGGATGCTTAAATCATCAGCATAATTTAGGTCTAGGACAGTTACTTCGCCGATTGATTCCGTCTTCTCCCATTGCCTTCGCTGCGCTCGTTAGGACAAGGACTATCAAAATGATCCATATAATTGGGGTTAGGACGCAACCCTGCTTAACTCCTGATTTAATACGAAATTAACTACTTACCTCATTTCCTACCTTAACTAAACCTTTTTTCTGGGGGGGGGGGGGCTTGAAAGCAATTTAATTTGGCTCATTTTTCATCAATTTTGTCGAAGAAAAACAATTTGTAACTTCTCTCATTCACGCTTCAGTTGCAACAGTGAGTTACTGACAATGTTGAAAAATGGTGAAATTGAAAGAATTATGAATTAAAAGAATTAATAAGAGATTAAAAGAGTCGACGTTAAAAGATTTACTTGATCTTAAAAAGTACATTCATTTGTAATAGCTGACTTCTAATGTCAACTTAGAGTTGGATTTCGAACCGAAGGGTATGTATTAATCTTAGTTCTATTAGCAAATAAAGGAACAAGGTATCACTTAAAGGGGCTAAAACAAGGGCGGATCTAGAGCAAAATCTAGGGGAGGGGGCAATGTAACAAGGGCGCCAATAATTAACCAAAATGACAAGTTTATCTTAAAAAAAATAATAGAAAACAGAGAAAAAACACCGAGTGAGAGCACCAGAAAAATCATAGGGGTGTGGGGGGTCCCCTGGCCACCCTGGATCTGCCAGTGGGTTAAAATAGAATCTGCGATTGTAGCGACAAGTACACTTGGAAAGAGCGTTGAAAGACGTATCTGTGGAATTTTCATCTGTTAGCTAATAGCGAATCAATAAAAGCATCTTTTAATTTACTAAATATTTGTAAACCATTTGGGACTGTGTTTATACTGAAGTAGAGTTTTCAGTAGAGCCAAAAGTAAAAAGTTATAATGACGAAAGGAGGTCAAGCTACACAAGGTACCAACAAACGTCACCAATTCGATTGACGTCACAGGGATGTTTCTGCAAACCAATAAGATCATTTGAATATTTCAATATTTCCACGTAATCGTTTTCATGATCCTCCTTTTAATCGTCATTGTGGTAACCATCTCCTGAAATTTATACTTAAGTGAAAATCCATTCTTAAAACCACGAGAAAAATCCGTAAAGATGTAACAAGACCGTAAAGATGTAACAGTAATATACTTCAGTAAAGCTTATTTTTTAGACCACAAGCAACCATTTGAACTTCACGAGTCAAGGTTAAAGGGCGAAGCCTCCTCCCACTCAGGATGTTTTTTTTTCCTTTTTTTAAAGTTTTCATTTGGCTCCTTACTTGTATGCCTTAAAAAAACTTCATATAATTCCTGTTTGTCTATTAATTTTTTATAAAATTTTGTTTTTTTCACCAGAAATGAGAGGCGACCTTTATTTATGAGGACTAGCCCTCCACTTCAACGCTAAGCTTCATTTTGTTTTTGACGGAAAATGTAAGGCTAAATGTATTCTTCATGTCCAAGGGGAGATTTTTGCTGTTTTTTAAGTTATTTCAATGAAAGTACCAAAAAAGGCATTTTTCGGTGAAAATACCAAAAAAAGTAGTTCCAAAATCTGAAGGGGAACAGATGTCCCCCCAGTCGACACCCCTGGTTAGAAAACAAAGTTATAAATCAGATATTCCACCATGCAGAATAAACTTATGGTCGCAACAACACAACAACATACCTTATAGTTTACTTTCTTACGAAAATGACAGCGGTCTTAATGAACTTCTTTAAAGAGCGGATATGCCAAAAATTATTTCTCGAATGAACCCTTAATCACCAGCCGACCCGCGGCCATCTATTAGGCTGCTTGCAGCATTGGTGAAAAAAGATGACGCCAATGCTTTGCTAAAGTACGATTTCCTTTTATTTGATGGTTTACACGGAGGGTTTATATTCCGGACCAACGGTTTTAGACTGTGGCAATTCCTGGGCGTGTTTTTTTTTTTTTTTTTTTTTTTTTTTTTTTTTTTTTTTTTTTTTTTTAATATTTATATATAACTGATACTGACATACGATTCCTGGGTGTGTATTTTTTTTTTATTTATATATAGGCGACACTGACATAACTGACACTGTTTTTGATGGGTTTTAGGCTATCTCTCAAAATACTTAAAAGTTTTCAGTTCTGAGCTGCATCTAACTGTGGCTGCAATTACAATATGAACTTCATTGCTAACGAGTTGATTCGTAAGATATAAAAAACATTGATTCGTAAAATAAAAAATACGGTAATGATAAGCGCGTTTCTTTTGGTCTCAATAATCTGAATGTTTTGTATTTTTCTGTTTAATTGGTTTTTCTTCTTATCATCTGTGTTAAGGCTAGCAGAGACAATTTCTTTGAGGGTTTGGTGGGCCAACCTTGAAAAAAACTGGTAAGTTATAGTAAAAACGTCGTAAATTGTAGGGATAATTCTTACGGATATTGGGGAGGGAGGGCCACGATTTTGACCCCTCCCCCTCTCTAAGTGCGCGTGCTAGTCTTCTTTCTATTATTTTGAGCTGAATTGAAACCAAGTTGCCATTTTTGTGGTTACTAGGTTATTTATTGGGGGGGGGGGCATTTGCCACCAAGATTTTTTGCTCTTTTTTGGTATTTTTGTTGAAAAATTTGAAAAAAAACATGGTTATCCCCTAAATTTTGAAGAAGGTCCCCTCTACATTTCGAGGATTGACATCACTGATGGCTGTTCTTCGTGTCATAGAATATGCCAACTATATAAACACAAGTTGGCCGTTAACAGAAAACAAAAACAAAACAAAAAATCAATCTCCTGTTCCCTAGCAAATTTCTTAGTAACCACTTGGTAATGAGTAAGTTACGCTGTTTATGAAAGATTGAGTGACTTTTATCAAATTCTTTCAAATTAGTGGATCCAGGGGGGATGACGCATCTCCTCCCGTACTTGGCCTGGACGTAGCTAACCTTGTGTAGTTTTCAGTTACATTTATATGAATCTACCGAGAAAAAGCATAAACACATAAAAAATCAACAAAATGCAAGCACATGAATATGTGAAGTCTGAATAAAACTTGCCCGAATTCTAGGAAGCAACCCCCTCCCACAGTCCTAGATCCTCCGCTAGTTTGTCTTCAATCCTCCCAAACTTAGCTGGTCAATTTTGAGATATGACTCTGGCCACGCCCTGCTACTGTTTAATATCTATTTCGAGTATTAATAGCCACCCTTTGAGTTTATTCAGGCACCAGGGTTTCATTATGGACACGGTGTTTATGTTGAGCAGCTTTTACAAATGCAAATGAAAAACATATATTATGTAAAACGCTGTCAGAAATCGTTCATTTTACTGCTTCAAATTTAGCACTAAGGTTGAGTGAAGTCAGGTAGCAATGTTTAATAACGAACATTAGACACTCATTAGATTGTATCATGAACAACATCTGTTTGATGCCTTTTATGATTTTCGGAAGCCTTGTCATTATGGATAAAATCCCCTTGTATTCTAAATGGAGCCAAATTTGTTAACTCACAAAACGGCCAAATTTGACTTTCTCACAACTCTTTTTTTTTAAACAATAAAAACTTTAGCGTAAAGAGCGAGGCGTTGAGGAGGGCACAGCCCCTTTCATATACGGAATAATTTCTGATCGTTTTAAGATTTAATGTCGCTCCTTACTTTCACTTTAAAAAACTTTTTTTATTTATTTACAGGCTGCGAAAGCGGGGGGTTTGGGGGGCGGCAGCCCCCCAACTGTGATCAGATCCCAGGCCCCAGGAAAGATTATCCTCTAAATTTCAGCCCGATCAGACAACGTTATAGGGGGGTTGTGGTGGGAAAAATTAACATGGGCTAATATAGGAAAACAAGGTTTTTCGTAAATGTAAATTCGGGGGATAATTTTTTCGGTCTGAAAATATCAAAAGGCCCTAACAGGTCGAATTCTGCTTCGAATGAGTCCTCATTCAACCGGATCCGTTGCCAACTGTGGCCTGTAGACGTGGCTAAGAAAAAAAAAATGCATTTTAAGTGGCTATATTTGGTTTTTTGAAAACAGGGAAGTAGTGATCGGATTGAGCTGAAATTTCGAGGATAAGCTCCCGGGCCCTAGGAAAGCTTAGCATCTAAATTTCAGCTCAATCGGACAACCTTAAAGGGGGGCTGTGGTGGGAGGGTCCAAACTTCCGGCCCAGTTTACCCCATGAAGATAAAGTCGGAGGAGGATGAAATTTTGCAAGTTTCTTAGTTTAAGCTTGGGCTACAAAATGCGATTACCGCCGTCTCTCTTTGACCTCTAGGACCTGAAATCGCTTAACATTGTGGTGGGTCGCCTCTTTATAGAGGCACAAGTGTGCCTCCTTGATTGAAGGGTGCTCCCACTTTCTGAAATCACATTTACCAGGTGGTGCGTTCCAAGCGTGGAGACAGTGTGCCAAGCGTGGTGTAAACTGTGCCAGGCGTGGCGAAAGCTTCACCAAACGTGGTGAAACTATGCCAAGCGTGGCGGAAACTGTACCAAGCGTGGCCGAAACTGTGTTAAGGTTGGCGGAATTTTGCAACAAATGTGACTGTCTGAGATGTACACCAGACTTTTTAAAATTGTTCTTGGATAGAAATCAGCCAATTTCAAGCAGTCGAAGGTTACTGATTTGTTGTTATTTTGTGTTCATTTGCGTGCAAACTGATCATGTACATAAGTGTAATTTGGGGGCTAATTATTGCGCTTACATTCAAGGCTTTGAAAAACTGCATGCACTACTGACCTTTGTCAATACCTAAATTGAAAAAAAATCCATGGAAGGTAAAGAGCAGAATTTAAACCTAAAAATAAGCTGAAAATAAGCTTGTAAGAGATGAAAAATTTTAAACTAGCAGAAATTTTTATGAATGAAGAAAGAAAACTGAAAAACAGAAATTAGAATGAACCATGAAGTCAAACTAAAAACAAAAAGAAATTACCACGTATAAGTGTAATGCTGCCACTACCTTTATCTCCCCCTCCTCCCAAAAGGCTAGAATGGCATTTGAGCTATATTGAAAATCAATTAAATAATTTCAGTTGAAGTTTAATTTAGTGAATTATTTTTCCACATATTTGGAAGGAATGTATTTAAAGGAAGAAAATACAGATGAAAATTTTACAGATAAGAACATAAACTTCTAATACTGAAAAGAATATTAGTAGCAGTTTTACCAGTATTAGTTTTATTTAACGTTACAATAAAATATAAAACACGGTTAAAAACTCATTTTGTTTTCAGTAAATCGACTAACGGAAGGGGGTCCAGGGCCCTGAATTTATGTAGATCAAAATGGTCCCTCGATCCTAATTTTAACAGGATATGATGAGTCCATCCAGCTTCCTACTAAAATCTATCTGTGAAGCCTCTGCTTCAAATGGACTATTAGCCTTATTTTGAGTCCATGACCATGTGTCTGCACGGAGTGCACGGATCATGGTGTTCCTGCAGGCATATTCATTTTACCTTTTGATAGTTTTGAAAAAATGGCTATTTTCAAATTTTGATTCAATGTCATCTTGGGTTTTGATGGTGCCCGGAGACACGAGAGGCACCCCAACTGTGTACCTTCATCTGTTCTATATGATGGGTGATTATGATTCCCTAATTTAGTTCTAAGGGAGTTATAGCCTTGTTCTCGTTCCTTTTTTTAATGCATTTTTGTTTCTGCTTGTCTTAGCAAGGATAAGCTGTTTTTTCTTTCAGTGTCCTAAAAGTTGTGCTGTAAATCCCCATTTTCAACCAAGTTTTACTAGTGCTGATTTGAGCCAATCAGAATTTTTCTTTGAATTTTTTAGCCAATCAGAAAATTCTATAAGAATTTCGATTGGTTCAAATTAGCGTTAGCTAAATGTAGATATTAGTAAAATATCATTCTGAATTGGTTTTAAGAAACGTGAAACCAAATCAATTATGATTATATAAAACTAGTGAAAGCTCGAGGTCAAATTATATTCGTTAGAAGCGCTAGTTTTTTGTTGTTGTTGTTGTTTCTTTTTTACGACAAGTTTTTTTTTTGTATTCCAATGAGAAACTCATATAAAGAATAATACATATAACTCACTTTTTGTGTAGAAGATTTTTTTGCGCAACCACTAATCAGTACAGTGAAAAAAAAATTTAAAAAATTTAAAAATTAAAATTAAAAAAAAAATGAGAAAAAAACGTAGCATTTGAATCAATATCGTCCCCGTAGCAAAAAAATAAAGAAAGAGAAGTACTGTTTATACTACTTGGGAAGGTATAAAGAGGGAAGCTTTGAATTAAATTCGGACGGAGGAGGAGTGTGCTCAGCTGTGTTGGCCTCAGGCGGCTTGATGTTGCCGTAAGTTGTTATAGTAGTAGCATGTACAACCTTTGACAATGTATGTTGTGTGTGATAGTTTATCGTGAATAATCCTGACTGGTGGTCCCGTGTAAAGTAGTTTACTGTTAATGCCTATGCCCATTTATCGGAAATGAATTGCTTTAAGTTGAACAGTTCTTTTTTATTAAGATGACAACGCTGTAAATTTGATTCCTTAGATATCTTTCTTTGATTTTTTCTTAGATATCTTTCTTTGAATATATATTTACTCTTTTTTCTTCTACATAAAATGCAACATCAAGCTTTAACAGATAAATTCAGTTAGCCAATGACAAAACTGATAGATTTACAGGCACCTTTGGAACTTTAAGGTGACCAACCTATATTCCATATAAGGATGCATTTGGGATGCAATAAATTATTTGGTATTTATTACCGACAAGCTTGCTTTTCGCAGCAATAACATTTTGACAAGGTACGATGCTGGATTAAACCAAAAGTTGTGTCCGCAGATTATGTACTGAAGATTGGCAAATTAATTAAATGCCGTCTAACCAAAAGTGATTGTAACACACTGTACTCGTCAATTTTATCTTAAAAGGTGATATTAATAATACCTCACTTCAGACCTTAGATCCTTCTGTGCCGCCAGAGGCACCAAGGGCATCAATGAAGAGCCGCCAGTCATCCCGCATGTGTGCCGTTGCTCAAACATCTCAATGGGGGTGGATCGTCGTTTGAATGCTGGACAGGATCTATTGATAGGTGCGATGCAAGGCGTTCTTTGGTTGACCTCTCCTTCAGATTCCTTGAGGTTGCCATTCCAAGATCTGTGTCGAGATCCTATCATCCTTGATACGGATCACGTACCCAAGGTATTGCCACCTCGCTGCCGAATGACGATCACGTCTCTGATGGGCCGGCCTGAGATAGAGCGGCTGTCTGGTTTGTGACGAGATCTCTCCAGTCGATGTTGATATTCCGGTGATCCCCTGAAGTCGAAGTCGAGTCGATGATCAACGAAGGCAGTTATTTTCGAAAGCAGTTGTTTTCGAAGGCAAAAAATTACCAATATTAACAATTAAAATTGTTTCTATCTAAATGTTTTCACAGTAACGAGCGACCTTTGCCAATAGAAGCCCCAAGGGTCACAAATTGTCAATTGCAACTGTTAGGTCACGCGTGCCCAGCGTGGATTTTTAATATCAGTCTTAACTTTTTTGAAGAGTACTTATTAAGAATTCGGTAAACACGCGAGAAAGACCGCATCAAAACGTCAAGGATGCTATTGAAAAACAGGTTTCCGCTGCGTAGTTGGCTGTTGCTCACTCCTTAGCAAATATTTAAACTTTAGTTTTTTGGGGTTAAAGGGGCAAAAAAAAAAGATACCTAGGTTGGGCTACATATTTAATATATGCTATGCTTTACCCCCACCCACCCCCTAATGTGCAAATATATATAGCCCAAATTTGTTTCTAAACTATTACGTTTCCATCCTCTTTTGTTTTATTTCATTAGTATTAACCAAACTTCACTTATCACGTGTTTACCGGATTCTTAATAAGTACCCATTTTTTAGAATTTTAAATTAATCCCGAGAATCATGATCACACATGCGTATTTATTTTTATTGTTGCTATATTTACCATTGGTGATGGTGTCAAAGGAGTTATCATAAAATATTGGGATAGAAATTGTCACAGTGGAAATTTAAAATTCTAGTGCCTTTTTTAAGTAACTAAAATATTTTTGAACAGCGAAGTGCAGCTTTATGATATTGCGTACCACAAAGTAACAATTGCTGTCTGGCTAGGGTATAAATTCTATTGAGCAAAACTTCGGAGATGCCCTGTCGGCAAGGCCGTATCCAAGGGCAGGGCGTTTGCGGAGTTTGAACTCCCCCCCCCCAAAAACATTTTTTCCAACTTCTAAAAACGTATTAAAAATGAATATAAACAAAATTTTTATGCTTTTTATGAAGTCTCCCCCCCCCGGAAAAAACATCCGGATATTGCCGCGCCAGTCGGTTAGAACCTCTTGAAAAGCTCATCACTTAGCCCCTCAGTTTTAAAATCCTTGTTGCTGGGAGGCTGCACACTTGTTCCTAAGCATCTGGACAGTCCATAAAAAAAAACAAATGGCAACTAAAGATGTTTATACATTAGCTGCGTTTTCAGGCTCAGAGGGTTCGAACACGGGTTGTTCTCGTCTAGTTTCAAGTTTTTCGTCTAGTTTCAGCGGGTTCGAAGTTTCAACCCCGTGTTTGATACACTAGATCCACTGATGCACAACGCTTGATGCACTATGCACTAGACGAGAAAAACCCGTGTTCGAACCCGCTGAGCCGTGGACAACCCGTCTTCGAACACGGGTTGTTCTCGTCTAGTGTATCAAGCGTTGTGCATCAGTGCATCTAGTGCATCAAACACGGGGGTTGAAACTTCGGAGCCGTTGAAACTAGACGAAAAACTTGAAATTAGACGAGAACAACCCGTGTTCGAACCCACTGAGCCTGAAAACTCGGGTATTGATACTAACAGGGTATAGTCACATATCAACTATTTGGGGGAAGTCAGTGGATTTTTTTTGTCCGGGGAAAGAGTACTGGCAGACCGATCGAAACCAATTGGTGAGTGGGATTTAAACACAATACAAGCAAAGAGAGGGATTTAAATCCCAAATGGCCTTTACTTGGATGAATATATTTGAAATAATCTTGCATTATGGAGGATGAGACGGTAACAATTCATCTGGTATTGCAGACATATTTTGCACATACAATTAGAATTACATTCATATGTTTACCTTCAGAGAATTGGAAGATGTTGGGGTTTGCCCCAAGGAACAATTTGAAAGAATCAGACCTGAAAAATCATTTTTAGCCTTTCCTCCTCTAAAAAAGAAGAAATTTTAGGTATGCACTTTATTCATGGCTGATTATCATTCTCTAATCACTATTATGCAAAGTTAAACCTAGTTTAAATAGTGAGGTACGAAAGTTCCTTCCTACCTAGAGTAACTATAACTGTAATGTTGAAAACGAATAGAAATCAAATAAAAAAAAGGCTTTTGTTAAATGAAACCAAAAGATCAACCTTAAAAGTTAAAATGAACGTAATTTTTCCTAAGGCCCCGTTCTTTATGCAAAATCTTCAATATACTATAGATATTTATCATACTGTCAATAAACCACAACTTAAAACTTAGGATGAGGAGTGAGAGGCATGTTGGGAACCCTAAAAATGCCACTCATACATCCTTCTTCATACATATGTCTTTTCGATCTTAGTCGAAGTCGATGTTTAATTTCGTCAAAAAAAGTACTTTGTATTTCTATTTAGTAATTATTTGCACTCAGTTCGAGCTTCAAACACGTCCACCGAGTCACGGATAGTGTTTAAGGTAGCACTTAAGGTGCTTAAGGTGTAAAGGTGTCTTGTGTTTAGTTGTAAGGTGTTAGTTTTTAAGGTGTCTTTGCTCGGATAAATTCGAACACCCTCGCAAGTACCAAAAGTAGCCGCTTTACCCTTTTTAAGCCTAGATATAGATAGACTTGATATTAGGTAAATGACGTTTACATAAAAGACATTAGATAAAAAAACATATTAGATAAAACGGTACTTGTGCATTATATCCTACACACGAAAGAAGTCAAGTTTGGTTAATGTTAATGAAAAAAAAGTGAAAATATAATAGTTTAGAAACAATTTGGGCTATATCTTTGCACATTAGGGGAGGGGGGCAAAGCATGGCATAAGTTAAATACGTAACCTAACCTAAATACCTACCCCCTCCTAAACACCAAAAAACAATAGTTTAAATATTGTAAACGCAATAAGAAATCTCGCTTTGCGGTCCATTTATCCATTGCAAATACCCGTTTGACTGGTTTCCTGTAGTATTTCCTTGTACAGTCTATAGCGCTTTGTAGGATATTAAATAAAAAAAAAACAAGTTTTTTAAACTGAAAGTAAGGA
>JAQQPU010001863.1:0-31006 GCA_029168905.1 Artemia sp. Kazakhstan ARC1039 | reverse complement strand
CCCCCCCAAACTGCATTTATTGAAACCTAGGTGGGAGTGGGGCAATTCTATTTTTTACTTTGTTTTTTTTTCAATAAAAATACCAAGGAAAAGGTTATTTGGTACTTGTGCAGTATATGGGCCTTTCTAAAAAGTCAAGTTTGGTTAATGCTAATTAAATAAAATAAAATAGGATAAATATATAATAGTTTGTAAACAAATTTGGGCTATATATTTGTACATTATGGGTAGGGGTGGGGGTGAAGCATATCATATATTAAATACGTAACCTAACCTAGGTACCTTTTTCCCCACCCTAAACCCCAAACAAACAAAGTTTAAATATCGTATACGCAATGAAAACCACGCCTTGCATTGCATTACTCTATAGCGGTCTCTTGAATGGGCGGGTTTTTCGTGACTGGTGTCCTTGTAAAGGCCCATATAGTGCCCAAGTACCGGTTATTTTCCAGTGGCGCCAATTCCTGAAATGTTAGAGAGGGGCAAAAAATTAACAAGACCCAAGGAGCGGGAAGGCATTTTTTTTATTTTTGAAAAATGGCAATACGAAAGAAAATAGTATTTTCAATAAAAATATCGAAAAAGGTATTTTTCGAAATCTAGGTGGTCAACAAAACCTAGGGGGCAAATACACCTCCCCAATTGGCCCTACTGATAAGAAGGTATCAGAAGTATAGTTCCATTGATACTGATTTTTAATAAGTGAATTCATT
Organism: Artemia sp. Kazakhstan ARC1039; assembly: GCA_029168905.1. Classification (NCBI taxonomy): domain Eukaryota; kingdom Metazoa; phylum Arthropoda; class Branchiopoda; order Anostraca; family Artemiidae; genus Artemia; species Artemia sp. Kazakhstan ARC1039. The sequence continues at coordinate 30,293 of JAQQPU010001863.1, read as the reverse complement.
TAAGGTTATGATGATGAATCAGGTTTTTTTTCGAAGATGACAGTCGATCTGTTGTTGCTATTCAGACTACTTACTTTTAACTTCCGAATTTGGTCCTATAGATACCAACCATGGTGAGGATGATTTCCTTGGAATGGGATTTGTTTCAGTTTGGGTTTAGTCATCTTCCGGAGTCGCTGTGTTTTGGTAGCAGGTGTTGTCTTGATGCACAATTTAAAAATTTTGATTTGATTAAGCATCACGATCTTGATAATTAAGGTAAAGTGTTTTGTGTTTATTAAGATCAGGCTGTACATGCCATATAGGGATAGGAAATTCCATATAGTGAACAGAGTCAGCTAAACGTTTCATTGCTCAAGGTTTCATTTGATGCTCTTTTTGTTTGGCAAATTGAGTTTGGGAACTTTTTTTCTAAAAAATGTGGGGATGGAGAATTTGTATGCTGAAATGGCTGATCACGGCAAATTGATGCCCTCTTACCTAAATGATACACGCGTCTATGATAGACGTCTGCCGAAAATCAAAATTTGCCAAGCTAAGTTTTGTAAAGAATCGAAATATTTTTTTCAATTATGCAGTTTCGGTGACCCCAAGACTAGTGGCGCCAGTTCACGAACATTGGGGAGGGCAAAATATATTTTTCATTGCTCCGGGGGGGGGGGAATTAGTCATGTCTTCAATTTTTTAATGAAAATAGGCCTGCCAATATTAGGAATTTTTCGATGAAAATACACCCAGAAAAGGTATTTTTGGAAACCTGAGAGGCACATACCCCCGACCCCTCCCCCCCATGGACGATACTGCCCAAGATAATCGTCGGCTCTTATCCCCCCTCCCTCTTATTAAAAGTAATGGTGTTCTGGAAACAGACAGAAAATGACTCGCCATGAACTATCAATGAATCAATCAGGGGCGCGAGAAAGAATTTATTTCGGAGGCCTCAGTATGTTTAGTAAAGGGGATGGCATTGACCCAAAGGCCTGCTTCCACCTATGAGCTTGGGTCTAAAGTCAGTCCCCCCGTTGTTACGAACTTTTTTTTTACTGAAACTGTGATCATTTTTGTGTTTTTTGTGTGTTTCTCATTCTGTGCTCTCATTTTTGTGTTTATCATTTTGAATAGGCTACTCTAATGTTGGAGTAGTTCTAAAAAATTTTGGAACAAAGTGTTATAAGTAACAACGCTAAATTTAAGAAAAAATTAAGCAGATTCGAAATAAACCTCTGCTTGTATTGTTCCTCTAAAATTGATAGCATAAACAAAATAGATGCCCTTTTCAGCAAGAGCGGATCCAGGATTTTTGTTCGGAGGGGGGAGGGTTACTCATTTTTGACTCGGTTTTCGACTAATTTTACTAGTTTTTACTAAGGTTTTACTAATTTTCGACTCAGTCAAAAATTTCGGGGGGGGGTTCAAACCGGGTACCCCCCCCCTGGATACGGCCTTGCTTTTCAGTATCTTTTCTCCTAACTATTATATCAAATTTGGTCTATTAACGATTGCACACTAACACCGCACATGGTTTCAGACTTTCAAAAAATGGCAATAATTAGCATTTTTCGAAGTCGGTAGTATAATGCATGTCAGTTTGGATAGGACAAGAAAAGGCAACTTTCTCATTATTGAATTTACCAACTTTCAGGCTATTAATATGCTTTAGGGGGAGGGGCGTCGAGCTCATTTGGGGCTCATTTCTTCCTTCAGTAGTAATTGGGGTAACTTTGGAATTTCCCAGGGGATGCCCGCTTCCCTCTACCTGGAGTACATCTCAGAATGGCACGTGTGCCGCGTAGCTCTGCCACGCTTGGCAAACTTCTGCTACGATCGGCATCCGTCGCCTGGGGAGTATCAAAAGGCACCTGCGGTAAAATGCTATTTAATTTTAGGGTCTACTGGCAAGACTAGCGATTTGTCTTTAAAAGATTTTTTAAAAGTTCCCCATTAAGCGTTGATGAATTTGTAGAAGTACAGCGACTGTAAGCTTTACAAGTTAAAAACTGGGTAAATACCACTTGGATAAGAGAATTTGTTAGAAATAAAGTTTCATTTAGAAAAAATAAAACTAAATTCCACTTTCAGTTAGCAACGAGGGGAACTTCGAAAACACAGGATGCAAATGCATTGTATATGTGAAATCTAGAAGAAGAAAAGGCTTGTTTTAAAAGGTTTTTTTTGGGATGCTGCTTGGCTTTGACTTTCGATTTTTTTTTGAATTAAGTCCCTATAAATTTTCACTGAATAATTTTCCAGAATTTTTTTTTTTTTTGACAAAATACAAAACGTATTTTGTTTGTTTTTGGGTGTACAATATATAACATTTCACAGATGGCATCGTTTTGTCTTTGAAGGAGCCCCCTTTCCCCCCTGAAGGAGAGCTTGCGTCCATTAGAAGTCAGGTTAGGTTAGAAGAAGATCGGGTACTTGTCGGTTATTGGAAAGACACCCAAGAAGGGAGTTTAGGTTAATCCTAATGAAAAACAAAAGAAGATGATGATAAAATAGTACTTTAGAAACAAAACTATAAAAACCTAACCCAACCAGGGCTGTATTTGGGTGTGGGGGTTAGGTGATTTGACCTCCCCCCCCCCGAAATGTTTGTTCTGCTCGTAAAAAACGTAAAAAAAGAATATAAACAAATTTTGATGCTTTTTTTAAGTTTTTTGCAACCCCCCTCCCCCCGAAAAAAATTATTCTGTACATAAGATAAGAATAAAATCTTATCTTTTTTAATAAGCAAAACTAGAAATAAGTAACCAATTTTTCTTTTTCAGCCTGGATATTATCGTGATTCGGATACTTTCGTTTTTGAGGGAGAAGGTCCCGAGTACCGTCTGGAAATACCCTGTGTCAAGCTAGATCACACTGGCACTTACAGCATTATTGCTAGGAATATGCATGGCGAAGCTAAAGCAGTTTTGTCAGTTCAGGTTAAAACTAAAAGTAAGTAGCTACCCAGAGGAGTTTCTTGGGGTAAAATATAGGGCGTGAAAATTTTTCCAGAGGTCTCTACGGTCTCATCACAGTTAAACTGTTTTACAAGAAACAATATTTGATGAGAGAAAGATAGTTCTTCGGAGTGATTTGAGAGCGCTGTGTTTAGATAATTACGTTTTAAGTGTAAATTGAACCAAAACCAGATATTTCATTGATGAAATTTAGGGGTAATACTATCATTTTAATCTCCCCACATCATACAAAGCTTTTTTCAAAGAAATTTCGATATTTGTATGATATATCCCCCCGCGGACCAAGTTGTTCATGCATTGACGCACTGCTAACCGGTTTCTTTCGCTATTTTCTTTCAGCTTAGCGTGAGAAAAGACAAAGAGAATTGACAGAATAGATGGGAAATATATAATTTGGGCTATACATTTGCACATTGGAGGGGAGGGGTAGAGTATTTGGACAGTTTGAAGTCAGAAAACAATTATTATTTCATAATATTAGAATAATTCTGGCTAATACATTTTGCATGCATACCCGCTGTACTTTACCCCCCCCCCCCTCCCCCCTAATGTGTAAATATATAGCCCAAATGTGTTTCAAAAGTATTATATTTTTATCATACATAGGTACATTTTATCAGCATTAACCTAACTTCACTTCTTGAGATGCGGGGGGTATGTAATATAAGTAAGTACCGAAATTTCATTGGAATTTTGACATCCCTGGTTTTTTGCATTTACTTTGTTTTGTAAAACATAAAAGTTTAAGCTACTAAAAAAAAAAAAAACTGTGGTTTAGGATTTGAGTCTCAAAACATTTGGCTGTTTATTTTCTTTCAAGTTCAACTCCCCCTCCCCTTGTGGTTGTGGATGGTATACATGTAGTAGTTTAACATTTCTCATTCAAAAAAGGTACTAAGGAAACTAACTGTTAAGCTTATGTAGCACAAAACGTTCAACCCTCTCTAGTATCTTTTTTTCTTTCGCAACTTGTTTCTCCCTTTTACAGGGGCGATTCTCCAGCATTTTTATTTGGGGGGGGGGCAAGAGGGGTCGATATATGGATAGTCAAAGGGCATGGGATCTATAATATTTTTTTCTCCACATTATAGGGGGGGGGCAACTGTTCCCCCTTGCCACCCCCCAAACGACGCCCCTGCCCATTTAGGTATGTTTTCACAAGGTATTATAGAAACAGAAAGCGAAACTGTATAGATCATCATTAGCCTTTGAACGTTTTTAACTCAAAATTTCTAAAAATACCAACCGTCTAGAACTTGCTTGCTCTCTTGTAATAAAAAGATTTCCAAAACAGCGAGTACTTTAAGTAGACCTTTTTGACATGTATTTAAAATAGTTAAATTTGAAAGTGTCAAGAGTCAATTTTTACGTTGACTGAAAACATGAAAAACATGAGCTAAAACACGCATTAAAAACAGAAAAAAATTAAAAAAAAATTAAAAGTGAAAAAGTAAAATAAGAAAATATAGTAGAAGCCTGAATTTTCTTTTCAAAACGTTAAATCTATATGAATATGCATATTAAATGTTGTTTCAGAATCGGTGTTTGGACTTCAGAGTCCACAAAATTAAATGACAGATGGTGTGCTATTTTTTGTTAATGACACTCCCATAAGGCTATTTGTACATAAAAAGTTTCTGAATAAAGTAAAGAGCGACATTAACACTTAAAACGAATAGAAATTACCCTGTATATGATGGACTTCTCCTCACTGTTTGCGCTAAATTTTGATTTAGTGAAGCTACAGAACGAAAGAATAGTAAAGAAGAGAAAAGAGGATTATACGAGCCAGTGAAAACATAGATTATAATGCAAATATTTCGGTAAAGACCTCCGCTTGACCGTCCTCTGTGCACGATAATATTATTTTTATTATTGTTATTATTATTATTATTATCGTGCACTGAGGAAGGTCAGGCGGAGGTCTTGACAGAAGTATTTGCATTATAGTATATGTTTTTCACTGACTCGTATAATCCTCGTTTCTCTTCTTTACTATTTTTTTGTTTTGTCATGATTAGCCACTGTGGTCTCAGAAATTATTTAGTGAAGTTTGTGATTGTAAAAATTGTGAGTTGTGATTGTGTGAGTTCGAAATTTGATTAGTGAAGGCATTTTAAAATGCAAAACCAACAGTTGAAATATTGCAAGTGATTTATTTACCAATGACTTACATTCAAAATATCAATATTCAAAAATATTAATTTTTGAATATTTATTTTTGAATATAAAAATAATCAATATTCAAAATATTCAAAATAAAAATATCAACAGGAAATTTTAATGTTTAAAGCAAGTAGGCTACAACTGAATGAAACCTTTCATTCTCAAAGCTTGCAAGGTAAAAATCTAACTTTGTCACAAAAGTCTTTCTGTGACTTCTGTATTGTGCTTGGACATTAATTCTTGAAACAGTGAACTCGCAAAAGAAGTGATACTATACGAAGGCATAAGAAATTACGGGAAAATTCGTGTAAATCCTGAATTCTTGGGGGAGCAGCCCCCTCCCCGGTATCCCTTTGCATTCGTGCCTAAATGTACCGAGCTCTTGCCAGGCAATATAGTTGCCAATTATGTGTTTTGAACTGTTGTGTACGGAGAATTAGACAGTGAAAGCAGTCAAAGTAAAGAGACATCTTTTTTTTATTATTTTGAATATAAGGGAAAACTCAAAGGTCATTTATCCCTTTATGGACAGGGATAATCGGACCAATTTAAATTGCCAGAGGACCAACTAATATAAAGGAGTCGAGAGTAAAAGGACCAAAAACTGCTCCTTTGTTTTTCTAATAAACCCGTATGGCAGACTGCCCTAACCAGTGTTGCCAGATGTTTGGTTTAAAGTTGTGCCGCCATAAAAGTGAAAATGCACCGAAAGTTCCATTTTTCTAGTGAAAATGCAAGGTACTCCTTTAGTATACCTGCTCTTTTATATATTTCGAACTGGAGACGCGATGAAAAACACGTTTTTACGGGATGATTCAACACACCGCTGTAGAGAAATAAAATGTATAGCGTGGATGTACTTGCGTATACGATATTTAAAATGTTGTTTTTTGGGTTCTTTTTTTTTGGGGGGGGGGGTTAGGTTAGGATACGTAATTAATATATGCTATGCTTCCCCCCCCACCCTCCTAATGTGCAAATATATACCCCAAATTTGCTTCTAAACTATTATATATCTATCCTATTTTATTTCATTAGCATTAACCAAACTAGCAGTCTATAAAAGAGTGCGTTTAATATTGGAGTACCAAATACGATGAATGAACGATTTTCCCCCTAAAAATGCTCCGATCTGAAAAATTAACGCGCCAACGCCTCAAAAACCGCCAAAATTGCCCAAATGCGCCCCATCTGGCACTCTGATCCTAACGTTCTGTTTTCAAATCCATAGAGCAATTAATTCACAAGTGACGTCCCTGTGTGAATATATAAATAATAAATTATTACTGTGTATCTTGATGTAGCACAAGTAAGATAAATCAAGAACAATGGTTGATTGTCTTCCAGCACACATTAACACGACAGTAAAAATTTGGGCTCCCCAACGATCATGCTTCTTAAGCAAGTAAATATTGCGCTCTAAAACCAAATATAGATCTTCAAGATAAATACTACGTCCTCTAAGGCTAGGGCATAGAACAGAAAAGAGAAAGGTATAATTATCTTTTTGTACTGAGTCTTCAGAATTTCACAGATAGTGCCGATAAAGGTTCTTCGCCTTTAAAGTAGGGGATTTTTTGGATATCAGTCCATTTCAGCCTTTTATCTTCCATAATCCTGGGGGTAGATCTGACCCAGATTTACCAGTAGGCCCACTAAGCCTGGGCCTAGGGCGCAAAAAGGGGGAGGGGCAATAATTTTCTTATGAAAAATTGGACTGGCGTAGTTTATTGTTAAAGCGTCTGGCACACTCTGCCGCCACGCTGCCTAGTGACAAAAAAGTGATTTTAAAACAACGCAGGAATTCCTTGGCCGCTTATAACCCGTCCGATGTCTCTAAAGAATGTCATCTGAGAGCTCGGTATCACCTCTCTCTCTCATTACTTTTGGCTCATCAGTTGCGTTCTGCTCAGTGCTTCCGTATCTCCGAATTTTCGGGGATTCCCCCGAAAATCTCGTCAAAACGGAGTGGCAAAAACGCTTGGGCCTAGAAGCGTCAAAACTTATATTCCGGCTCTGCGGTACGTGTTTCCAAAAATGACTAGCTATTAGGCTAATCTTTTTCAGTAGTATTTATACATGTATTTTTCCTTTTTAAAGTCATTTATTAATCAGTAAGAATAAAGACGTTAATCAGTGTTGAAGGATTAATTTCCTGCCTGTCTGTAATCTAAAACGGGGGATATAGATATAGAGATAAGAGAAAAACCTCTTTAATATGGGCATAATTTGCTACGTGACAGTGGGAACTGCCCCTCCTAGACCTAGATTTGTCCCCAACCCCAGTTTACCCCCCTGGCTGAAATTCAGTTTCTCCAAAAATATTTTCAAAGCTAAGATAAGCCTACATAATGCAATTCAAGCATCCACAGAAAAGGGTCAGTTTTCTTTAGTATATCTTTTCCAGTTTTCGCTGTGATTTCCACTTGATTTGGGAAAATTAGCTCCAACTTTGCCCCCACCCCCCTAGGATTTTGATGAAATTACGCCACTGTTATTTAACGGTTTTTTCTTGTCCTTTTTTTTTTACAAATTTTCCCGTTATAAAGCTGTTTGTAAATTGAGAAGAACGCTCCACTTCTGATAGAGAAAAAATAGAGAAAAGCAGAAGGCGGGTGCCAGACAGAACCATCCAATTTACAATTTTTGGCTCTTAACTCTTCTTTACATATATTCAATTTTTTTTTACACCCTACGACAATGCTATACCAACACTTCTTGGGGTTTACCCTGAATTTCCCCAAAAGAAAAATAGGGTTCTCCGAAATCCCCCCGAAAATTAACGTTCTTAAATACGAACGTTAATATGAAATACAAATCGTTATTTTTCGTCAACATTAGTTTTCGGAGAGATTTCCGAAAACCCATTTTTCTTTTGAGGAAATCTGGAGAAACCCCGAAAAATTTTGGAGACTGGAAGCTCTGCCCTATGCTAATAAAAAAAATAACAATAACCTTTTTAAACGAAGATTAGGTTTCCTTTGAGATTCAGTTTGTTTGAATTAGATAGGTTTCATTTATTTATTAGGTTTAATTTCCTTAAATGATCCGAAATGGTTAGCGCTTTCGCACGTAATCATGCCCATTTTTGGTTGTTTATAAGGTATTTCTTTTTTTGCAGACAATAGGCTATTTTTACTGAAACTACTCCTGCCATTTTGTTATGACAGATTTTTCACACTATAATCCTTGACCAGTGAACAATTTAAGCCACAAGGCACGTTCACACGCATGGCTTTTACGAATTGCTTTTGTTAATTTACCAATTTTCATTGCTTTTTAGGAAAAAAACAAACAATTACGTCAGTTGTAAAATGACACGACACGAAGCATTACCTATTTGCAGGACGACGCCTAGCCGTAAATTCATATTATTAGCTGCGTTTTTTTTTTCGAAGTTCCGTGTTTCATGGTTCATGTTCAAAGTTTCATGTTCTAGCCCAAAAACGCAGTTTTTGTCGCTTTCGTGTTCTCTGTCCATGTTCCTGGTTGAACGTCTAAAAACGCATTTTAGGAAAAGTGGCAAAATATTCAAAATTGTGGAAACATGCGGAAAAATTCTGAGCTTTTTACTTGCCTGTTTTCTTGTACACATATGTTTCACCTTGGCCTCTATTCAAAAACGCATATTCAGCAGGATCTATGTCCATTTTCTTCCCTTCCATCTTATCCTTTCTTTTGTCATCTACAGATAACTTTTTTCTATCTGGATAGGGACCAATCGACCACGCAACACGCACAAAGAGCAAGTTCCAAGTTTAAGGAAACAGACAGTCGAACAGGCAACATGATGTTTCGTGTTTCGCAAAAAAACGAAGTTTTTTTAAAACATGCTGTTACGTGTTTTGTCGAAAACGCAAAAATGGCAAAACACGATTAAACCACGGAACCAACCACGCAAAAAAAAACGCCACTATTGTAGTATCACGATTGCGGCGTCAGATGCAATCTAGTAAAGAACGAACTTGAATACACAGTAAGCGAAAATTTAAAAATACATTTTGAAATAAAACTGTCAAATGAAGAAGAATCGCCAATAGAAGCTAATTCAGGAATGGTAACTGCTATTTTGGCTAATCTTAATGGTAAAAGTTTATTCGAAAACAAATTTATTGGAACTTTGAAAATATCCTGAAACCTAAGGCCGTATCTAATTGGGGGAGGAGTACGGTGTTTGAGCCCTCCCTATAACTTTTGTGTGACTCGTCACAACGTAACAAAATGCGTATAAACATATTTTTGATGTGTTTTTAAGTTTTTATGTACCCCCCCCCCCCCGAAAAAATCCTTGAAATGTTCTTGCTGGAACAGCTCAAAAATGGTGTCAGATAGAAATGAGAACTGCACCATTGGGATCACCATAGCTGAAGACCGCACCCGGGCGAATTGCAATCATCTATCTTGAACAGTAAGGAAAATCATATTTTTGCATGAGAAGCAAAATGCGCCCCCTTTCTTATTTTCTTCTTTTTATTGCGGCTAGCGGGGTACTGAAACATCATAGAGATATTTATTTTTACTTAGAATCAGCGATTCACCTTCATTTTTGGTCAGTTCCATTCCACTGCCATGGAGATTTTAAGTCCCCTTCTTTCTTTTAATTTCGTTGATCGTATGATGGAAAGTCAGCATAGTCTCTCTTAGTCCCTTGCTAGATATGATATGTCTCTTGGGAAACAAACTCATGTGATCCTTAAATTCAAGTTGACTTATTACTCATCATCACTTTCATCATTTGCTCTCAGGTGATGATGCTAAGCCTATATATTAGCACCTTGTTTAATATTACGGAACTTGCTACATCAGTTATTGTATCGTATATTATGTATACATATATATATTCAATCAATAAATCAATTTATTAATACTAAAAGAAAACAATTACAAAACGTAAGGTTTATACACGCCCAAGAAACTTAGCTTGTAAAGGGCTAACAAAACAAAATAAAACACTATTATAAAGCATATAAAAGAAGCACATACATATACAAAAAAAAACAAACAAACAAAAAAAACACTGGAACAAGTTGAGGACATTTATGAAATAGGGGATTTAGAAGGAAACTAACATATAACTAAAAAAAAAATAAATGAAGAAAAGAGATTAAAAATTAGGATAGAATCGAAAAATATTTTAAAATCTGAAAAATGTATTAAATGAAGAGAAGAGAGACATATAAATTAGGATAGAATTCAAAAAAAAAGAAAAAAAGGGAGAAAAATACTAAACTGGAAAGACATTGTGAGAAACTGCCGTTGCAGAGAGAGATAGAGGGACATGAGAGAGATGGAGTTCCATAGTAAAATTAATTGATAAACCGGAGACCTCTGACCTACTGTTGATGATCGTTTAGGTAAAATAAATCTGCGATAAGAGCTACGTAAAAAAGAAGAGTACCTACCTGAGCCTGAGAGTAAGAAAAACTCTCAAAGAAAATCTGAGAGTAAAGATCAGAGGAAGGGTAAAACCGAGGAAGAAGAAAAGGTGCCTACACTGCCCTATTTTGGGCTCTTTGAAGTGAGCAGAGAAGAGATTTATTAGTACTGCCCCAGACAGAACCGCAATAAGAAAGGTAAGGAAAAATAAAAGCATAATAAAGAGAAAACATAACATCTGGGGGAAGAAATGAGTTAACCCTGTGTTAATTGTTAATTGAAGATTGGCGGAGGACAAGGGAGTGGGTGTGAGTTATATGGGGTTTAAAAGAAAGAAAACAGTCAAGATACACACCAAGAAATTTCACTATAGTAGCTTGCGGTATAATATCATTCCCATAAGTCAGGATGGTTGGCTCCCTTACGTCTCTCATACGATAAGGGGTCCTGAAGTGTACAATGGCACTTTTTTTAGCTGTTGAGAGTCATACCATTTGACCAGCACCAATCGTTTACTTTATCAGGAAGACCTTGAGCTAGGGAAGTGGCAGATGGCAGGTCCACTGCAGCAATGAAAAAGTTACTGTCGTCAGCAGAAAGAATAGGGTGCAAAAGGGTATGAAGATCATCAACAAGATCATTAATATAAATTAAAAACAAAAGTGGTCCGAGCACAGAGCCCTGTGGGATACCTTTCAAAATAGGCAAGGAAGAGGAAGAAGTACCATTAACCGAAACATACTGATATCTCCCTGAGAGGTAAGACCTAAACTAATCAAGTGGGACTCCATGCACCGCAAAGAAAGATAATTTAGACAAAAGAACAGAGTGAACGACCATATCAAATGCCTTTGAAAAGTCAAGAAATAGACCCAAAACACACAAGTCCTTGTCAAGATTAACACATGCAAACTCTATTGCATCTGAAAGTGCATTACCTTAGACCTTAGATCCGCCTGTGGCTCCAGAGGCACCCAGGGCATCAAGAAGGAGCGGCCAATCTTCCCGCAGGTTTGCTGCTGCAAGTATGTCTTCCCACTGAGGTTGGATTGGTGTGTGCAGGTTACGGAGATCTGTCTGGTACGTTCGACGCATGGTGTTTCAGGGTTTGCCCCTGCGGCGTGGACCCAATGGCTGCCAATGGAGCGCTGCATTTGGTAGTCGGAAATTGTTCATACGTAGTACGTGGCCAAGGCATCTTCATCGGCGGACTCTTATGATATATGTCACAAGAGGCTGGCCAGTCTTGTCACGGATGGATTGGTGTGTTATTCTCTGCTGGAAACGGATGTTGAGAATTTTTCTGGGACATGTGTCTTCGAAAGCAAGTATTCTTCTCTCATGTTCCTGGTTCAGGTTCCAGGTTTCGGCTGCGTAAAACAGCACTGGAACAACATTGCTATTGAAGAGTCGTAGCTTTAGACGTATAGAGAAGCTTTGGGACCACCATACCTTCCGTAATCTATTGAAGGCCCCATTGGCTTGGCCGATTCTTGTGAGCACTTCTTTTGTGGTCAATCCGGTGCTTTCTATTATGCTTCCCAAGTATTTGAAATGGACGACTTGCTCTATGTGTTGGTCTCCGCAAGTGATGTATGAGAGAATTTCCTGCAGTCGCACTAGTACTAAATACAAATGAAGAGAGTCTACAATTTATTACTTTTTCAACAACCTTAGAGATTACAGGAAGAAGAGAAATAGGTCTATAGTTTGAAATTAGCGATGAGTCACCTTTTTTTATACAAAGTTAAACATTAGCAACTTCAAATAAATGACGAAAAACACCAGAAGAAAGAGAGAGGTTAGTTATGTGTGAGATGGGGTTAGAAACAAACTGACCAATTTTTTTAAGAAAATTACAGCTCAAACCAAAACCATCAACTGAACGGCTACTTGAAAGCTGAGAAATAATGTTAGAAGTTTCGGTATCACTGCGTAGGGAAAGGAAAAATGACTTTTCTGCTAAGGGAAAACTACTTACTCTGCTATGGGGTGGAATAGGAACTGAAGGAAGTGTGGTGAAATACGAATCGAAGGCGCTCGCTCAAAAATTTTGTCCACAAAAGATCCATCAGCTTTCCTGTAATGACATGGGGGAGACTGTTTGAGTTTCTTGCGGGAAAGAGCTTCATTAACTATAATCCAAACCTTTCGCAAATTCACCTCACACTCATCAATTCGACGCGAAAAATAGAGCTTTTTTGCTGCACGTACTGAATAAGTAAGCAAATTTTTTTTAAAGTTTATACTTTAAAGATCATGCTGTCTTACTTTTACATGCAACCTTGAACAGATATGTGTTGCATTGACTAGACCTCTAGACACCCATGGGCATTGGGGTGTGGAATTCCTTGGCCTCTTTCTAAGAGGAAAATGCTTGTCCAACAGAGCTCCCATACGACACAAAAATAAATTCGTTGCACATTCAATATCATTAGCTTCAAGAACACTAGACCAATCATTACTTTGAAGACTATGTATTAAATTAGAAATATCTTTATCCGTGAAAGTTCTAAAAGAAGGCTCACCCCGCTCATCCACAGCAATCTCAGTTTGAGGCACAAAAAGTGATCCATAAATAGGGAAGTGATCAGAAAGATCAGTGAAAACAAGACCAGAAGTAAACTTCAAATTAGGAGAATGAGAAATGAAAACGTTATCTATTAAAGTGGCAGAATTTCTAGTAGGGTCAACACGAGAAGGAAAAAAAATTGAATGAAGTAGCCCAGAAGAAGAAAGCACATCAAAGAGATGGTCATATTCATCACTTGATCCAATATTTAACATATTACAATTAAAATCTCCCAAAACACAAATACGTTTTTAGAGAAAGACCCCACACAAGAAAGCTGATCAAGCAAATCGCAGAACAGATGTGTTGGAAAAGGAGGGGCTTATAAAACAAACAAACTGTATCACATGCAAACTGGCTTTTCATATCAATAACAAGAGAATAATCTGTCCTACTATTTGACACTACTGATGTAAACAAGTATTCAAGGTCAGATCTTCTACTAAACTCAATATTAGACTTTATAAATAAAGAAATACCCCCTTAGCACTTTGTTACCATTATAGGGATAAGGACAGCAACATAACCATGCATATTATAGGCTGTAAAATTTTCACCATCAGAAAACCATGTTTCTGTTAAACCTTATTACATCAAAAGGGCAAAAATTATCAGACCACAAATACGATTTCAGACAATCCCACTTATCTCTTATCCCACGCACATTCAAACAAATTTTGGATAAATTCATTGTAGTTTGTAGCTTAGTTTCCATTTTAAGCATTCAAAAAAGGGTATTCCCAAAAATTATGTCCCCACGGTTTTTTTTATGAAGATCTTTGGTCGAATGGTAAAGGGGCACAAACTTTCTGAAATCAAGAGCACCAGTTGGCGCGTGGCAAAGGTGTGCCAAGCATTGCGGAGACTGTGCCACGTACGGAGGATCTGTGGGGCAAACATGGCACTCCGAGATCGACACCACATGGCGGAAGGTGGATAACCCGTCGAGAGAATTTCAAGTTAGGAATTTTAGCACAGTAATAATTCAGCAATCGATGTAGTAGCTCTAAACCGTAAACCTCCAACGTGTTGTGTCTAACATGACCCGTGAAAATGTAAAAAATATTCGGTACTTATTTAGAATCCGGTAAACATGCGAGAAAGACCGCATCGAAATCTCAAAGATTCTATATGAAAAACAGGTTTTCGCTGCCTAGGGAGGTATTGCTCACTCCTTGACAAAGATTTAAACTTTAGTTTTTTGAGGTTGAAGGGGCAAAAAAAGGTACCTAGGTTAGGTTACGTATTTAATATATGCTATGCTTTACCCCCCCCCCCCCGCCCCAGTGTGCAAATATATAGCCCAAATGTGTCCATAAACTATTATATTTTCATCCTGTATTGTTTTTATTACATTATTATTAACGAAACTTTACTTCTCGTGTGTTTATTGGATTATAAATAAGTACCAAATATTCTTTGAGTTTGGACGAACAATATACGTTGAAGCGACTTGATTTTCCAAAGTGGTAAACTCTAATTGAACAGTGGAAAAAATCTATAAATTATAATTAGCTTTGAACAAAAAAAATCACCTTTTTTGGCCATTAAAGATTCCGACTGCCAGTATTTTCTCATGCAGACAGAAGTTCAATGGAGACCAAACGCTATACCTTCATTATTTAGAGCGTAATGACATTAAAAATATGACATTAATTCTCATCCTGAAAAGAAAAATACAATGCATGATAATCATGTCAGAAGTATTGAAAGATAAATTATTTTATGAGATTTTGTTGTATAATTATCTTCTTTAATGCGTTTTCATCGACTAAACAAGAGTTGTGGATTCTTTTGCCTCTTCTGTTGTCTATAAAACTTCTAGCTTAGTTTTGGCAAAACTAGGGAAATGTCTATTGTCTAGTTCTATTGTCTATTGTCTACTGTCTAGGCTTCCTCAGAGGTTTTTCTGAGGGGGGGGGGGGAGCTGGTCTCAATATTTACAGACTTGAAAACGCCTCTTTTCAAATTAAACAACGGTGTCAAATTTTGGAAGGATGTCACATTTTTTCAGAATAATAAAAATGTTGTACAATTTTTGTTTTCAGGTAGGTAAGGATGGGGCTAATATCTCCCCTCCTCATTTATTATCCATGCCAGTGATTATTCAGCACATTCTAAGTGGCAAGATAAGCCAGAAGATGTTGTGTCACTATTTCTGTCCCGAGCTAATCTGTGGCCCCATATGACATCATATGAAAATTTCAAGACAATTGTTTTAATCAGAAATAGTTGAAAACCCATTAAATGATCTTCTGGGGATGAAATGATGTGTATAGCTCCAGCAAAAATAGCGCAAATTTTAAAACATATCAAAATAGTCCTTTTTGAACAGAGGCTTCGTGGGTAGATTTTATGGCAAGAATTTTGCGTCTAAATGTGAATCACACCACAAGACTTTATAATTTGAATAATCGAAAAACCCTTGTACCCTTTTCCTCCTCAAAACTTGTATGTTTAGACATGTTTGACATCTTTTAACTCAGGATCATTTTCTGGGAATGATTGTAAATGATAAAGTGTCAAGAATTTAATTATTCTGATGTCGATTTTTTCTAAGATTCGGTTCTAAGATTAAGGAATTTTAATTCAGCAGAAAGTACCCAATCCACAACAAAAATGTTATTACCAGATTTATAAGCTTAATAATTAAAGTTGGATTGCAAAATTTTGGAATTTTAGCTTTACAGAATGTATAAAAAGAAATTTGAAGCCTTAGAGAAGCAAAATCCATTTCCTTGGAAAAAAAACAACTAAAAGCCGCAAGTAAAATGGCAGGCCACATACTCTAGGGTAAATATATGCCAACTAAAAGCAATCTATTTGAAAAAAAAATAGGCTGCCGTGGTTTAACGTTTTCCTTTTGGTATCAAATAAAATAATACGCAGTTAACAAGCCCTGGTTTTAGGGGATTTTCCTTCAGGTTTAAAGTTTTAATCTTTCACTAAAAATGATTATTTTCGCTTTTAGTTATATGGCTTCTCTAAACAGTAAAGCATATTCCTCTTTTAACACTGGTTCAAAATATATACATTTTATGAAGTTTGGGATGATATTTTCAAATAATATTTTGCCCAAACATTCTCAAAATAATATTTTGGGAAAGATATTTTCAAATATGAGTTATTTCTAATGGATTGAATCGAAGTTAGTAATAGTTACATTTCCAACAGCGACAAAAAAGTGGACGTTTTTTTCACTAAGTAATATAAAACACAAAATTGATCTGAAAATTCGCTTTTATCAAGATCCATAGTTTCGAAGGTAGTCCAGAAAACTCTTCTACTCGTAATGGCGTACTTTCGTCAAAACCCTGGGGGGGGGGGTAAAGCTGGAGCGAATTTTCCCAATAAAGTGAAAATGACAGTGAAAAATTAAAAATGAGCCATATAGTACCATAAAGGCGAACATGTACTAAAGAAACCTGACCTGTTTCTCTGCATGCTTGAATTATGCAGGGTCATCTTAGTCTTGACAAGATTTTTGCAGAAATTAAATTTCAGCTGGGAGGGGAAAAACTTTGGTCTGGAGGGGTCAGTCGCCCCCCTCATTGCCCCATAGTAATTTAAGCTCGTGTTTACTAGGCCTACAGTTTTCAAGCTATGTTCATTTCTTTTACTTGGAACCTAGAAAAGGAGGGGAGCAAAGCTTTTTCTTATTATAGAAAAGTGATTTTTGAGACATCCAAGCAGGTTAGAACAAGCATTTTCTTCTTTTTTTTCTTATAGAAGTTAAGTGAGGAACAGACAGTTCCTTTTTCAGGAAAATAATTGGTCAGTTAGGCGTGGGGGAATCCCCGGTTTTCTGCCTAACCATTTGTCAGAGGTGCTAAATAATTTCTGAGACCACAATGGCTAATCATGATAAAACAAAAGAATCGTAAAGAAGAGAGAAACGAGGATAATACAAGTCAGTGAAAAAAAAAGATGAGGACTATGCAAATATTTTGGCCATGAGATCCGCTTCACCGTTTTCAGTGCAAATAATAAAAATATACTGATAAAAATCCGAAGTATAATATAAAAACCAAACTAAAAAAAACAACAAAAAAACGCTGAAAATAAAATAGGAGAGACGCTTTCCTAGCACCGATGAAAGAGTAACTGTTACCCTTCGTTAAGGAGGCCCTAGATGGTTATTCATTTTGATCAAAAGTTTCTGTCAATCGATTGACATTTTCTTCAATCAACATCTAATTGACCCTTCAATCAACCCTTCAATCTCGACCGAAGCTGATCTAAAACACTGCTTTTGATCAAAACGAATAAGTCATTCAAACTTTCTATCAATCACCGTCAACAATTGACTCAAGCGCCAAATAGGTTGCCTGACGGTCAATCATGATTGAGTCAATCAGTTGACGGAAGCTTTTGATCAAACTGATTGACCGTCTGGGGCCTTCTTTTTTTCACTGGCCGTTTTTATCTTCGTTCCTCTCTTCTTTACGATTCTTTCGGTTTGTCAGGGGTGTTTTGTGGCCAATCAGTGGGATCGTTTTGATTTTCGACCCTTCCCTTGTAATTGCATTGAAACCCTCTGTACTCCGAATCCTCAGTACTCCGTGTTATACTAATGGTATAACAACCCTCTTAGTACATTTATGCTCATGTAAAAAGTCCGTTCTTAAAACCATGCGTACAGATCGTGAAGGTATAATATAAAAAGAGAACAAAAATTGACGTGTGTTGTATGTAATAAAATAAAACTTAAAGAGATAACTAAAGCCCTCTACCTTTTGTATCAATATTTTACAACCTCATTTAAAACACAAGTAATTAAACCATGCCTCCATTTTTTTTTTTATAAAGAGAAGGCGTTCGGGACGGCGTCATAACATATAACCGTCAGGAGCACTAACGTCAGGACATCGACAAAATCCGTCATAACATCGACAAAAAACCCGTCAGAACCACTAACCGTCGCAACATCTACAGTCATAACATCGACACGTCTGTTCATCGACAGTCACAATCGCTACCCGTCAGAACGTCGACAGTCATAACATCGACACGTCATGACATCTAAAAAAAATTTTAGACATTATGGCGTGTCAATGTTATGACTGTCGACGTTCTGACGGTTAGTAGCTCTGACGGATTTTCGCTATGTAAAAAAATTTAAAAGATTATATAAGAGTAATAAATATATAATAGATTAGAAACAAGTTTCGACTATATATTTGCACATCAGGGGGATGGGGGTAAAGCATAGCGTATATTAAACACGCAACCTAACCTAACCTAGGTACCCTAAACCCCAAAAAACTAAAGTTTAAAATTTTAAATGTTATGACTGTCGACGTTCTGACGGTTAGTGGTTCTGACGGATTTTCGTTATGAAAAAAATTTATAAGTTTATATAATCATAATAAGTATGTAATAGTTTAGAAACAAGTTTCAGCTATATATTTGCACATCAGGGGGGTGGGGGTTAAGCATAGCATATATTAAATACGTAACCTAACCTAACCTAGGTACCTTTCCCCCCTAAACCCCAAAAAACTAAAGTTTTAAAATTTTAGATGTTATGAAGTGTCGATGTTATGACTGTTGATGTTCTGACGGTTAGCAGTTCTGACGGATTTTCGTTACGAAATTTTTTTGAGATGTTATGACTTGTCGATGTTATGACTATCGACTTTCTAATGTTTAGTGGTTCTGACGGATTTTCGTTACGAAAAAAAATTGATGTTATGACGTGTCGATGTTAAGACTGTCGACGTTCTGACGGGTAGCGATTGTGATTGTCGATGAACTGGCGTGTTGATGTTATGACTGTCGACGTTTTACGGGTAGCGATTGTGACTGTCGATGAACTGACGTGTCGATGTTATGACTGTCGATGTTCTGACGGGTAACGATTGTGACTGTCGATGTCCTGACATGTCTATGGTATGACTGTCGATGTCCTGACGTGTCGATGTTCTGACGGATTTTGTGTTGATGTTATAACGGATTTTGTCGATGTACTGACGATAGTGGTCCTGACGTGTCGATGTCCTGGCGCCTTCACGTCAAATATAAGTCGGGCAGGTGTTTCAGTGGGTAGGCGAAGTAAATGACCGTACCAACGCAGCGAGCGGGACTCAATCTGTTCAGACAAGGGTTTTAATTTAAAGGACCGGAGGATATCCATGTTCCGCACCCTGTCGAGCCACCTAACGTGTCCAATTTTGCGGAGGTGTTTCGTCTGGACAGCATCTACCTTCATCATCTGCGACTGAGTCAAATGCCAAGTCTCTGACGAGTATAACACGACACTTGCTACCGAGGCAGAGTAGATACGAGCTTTCATGAGACGGCTGATCTGTGGTTTGTGGAATATTGTTCTCAGTAGGCGGCCGAAAACGGCGTTCGCCTTTGCCACCCTTGCTGATATCTTTGCATCTAGATTTCGGTTTGAGAAAACAATTGAACCAAGGTAGGTGAACTGCTTGACTATCTACATACTTGACTTGGCTACATACTTCTATAGTTGTCAGGGGGCTGCATGATGTCTTGTCCACAGGCAATATTTTGGTCTTGGTCCAGTTTATATTTAAACCAAGTTTTCCTGCAGCAGATGCTAGCGTTTTTAGGGCAGTTTTGATGTCAGTGAGATTTTCGCATACCAATGCAACATCGTCAGTGAAGTCAACATCTGACAGAACTCCTCCAGCAAAATCGATGCCAAACGGATGCACCAGCAGTGTTTCGTTGAGAACATGGTCCATGACACAGTTGAAGAGTTCGGGAGCAGCAGCGCAGCCTTGCCGAACACCATTTCTAATTCGAAAATGTGATGAGAGCTGGTCATTTACAGTGACAGCACTATCGGTCTTATTGTATAGTTTTTTGAACAGATTGACAATTTTCTTAGGTACACCAGCAGATTAAAGGATCAGCCACAGTGACTGTCTGTCGACACTTTCGAATGAGGTCACTTCTCATTGTCTTGTAGAGAAAACAAGACAAAGAAAAGTGACCTAATAGATGGAAAATATATAATTTTGGCTATATATTTGTATATTAGAGGGGGATGGGGGTAAAGTATATGGACAGTGTGAAGTTAGAAAACAATTCTTACTACATAATATGCAGAACAATTGTACCTAACACATTAGGCGTGCAGACCCACAACACTTTACCCCTTCCCCCCTAATGTGCAAATATGTAGCCCAAATTTGTTTCTAAAGTGTCATATTTTTATCTCACTTTGGTATATTCCATTAGGGTTGAACGTCAGAGAAACATATTAGAAGAATATCAGGTAGAGGATATATCATAGAAGTACCAAAAAAAAGAAACAGACTGCTTCAAAAATTGCCAATTGAAATTCAATTTCAATCTGTTCTACTGATGACTAAACATACTGCTTCAAATGTACGCTTTAAAAAGTTTAATTAGCAATCAATTTTCTATTCATTGAAATGGGATCAGACAGAAATAATAATGCAAGTCTTTTTTTTTTGTTTAAATGAGTTAATACTACCAGGGGCGGGTCCATGGGGCCGGGGGACCCCCCCCCCCCAAGATTGTTTGTGGTGCCCTCATTCAGTTTTTTTTTACTTTTTTAGCAAAATTGTCAATTTGATAAATATTGGGGGGCCTTTTACAATGCCCCCCCCCCCCCCAAGATTTTGCTTTATTCCACCTTTGAATACTGCAGCCCTGCGAGCTAAATTAAAAATCAAAAGGGGACTCTGAGAAAAGGGTCCATGAAACTGAGCGCTGTAGTATTCAACTATATATGTAATTGCGGAAAAAAGGGGTAGTGGTGTGTCGGCGGCAGCTCTTTGCCTGTCGTTCTCAGAGCCATTACTATGACCTTCCACCTTTATGTGTATTGTTATTGCAAAAAAAACATTTTTCATGAACAGAAGTATAAAAAGACTAGGAATAGATACGGATGGGGACACTAAGAAATCTGATTCCTGGGCCCTGTAATGGCTCTTGGAGGCCTCGGTATCGCTATCACTACCAATTGCAGTATTGCTGGGATAAAATTTACACGTGGGCAAAACCAAATAAGGGAAAGAAAGTTCATTTTTGTTGAAAGATATATATTTTAAAGTTAGATTAGGATGGAGGAGAAGCGTGTGTAGCTGTGTTGGCCTCAGGCGGCTTGGTGCTGCGATGGTTGTTAGTAGCAGTAGCAGTTTTACATCTGAAATATATCCATGGTTACGTAAACTCATAACTAAGGTTGTATAATTATTTGTGAGAGTGAATATATTGATCCCGATAACCGTAATGAACTAGAACATGTTCATTTTTTCTCTTGTTAAAACTTCTGACTTGAATTTTTAGCTGAAATTGACGAGAACCTGAAATAAAAGAGAAAAGGTTGTTAAAAATAATTAAATTACTAAGCAACCATTTTTAATTTGGCATTGTAGTCATAAGATAACAAGCATTATGCAAGACATCCGATCCCACCTTTTGTAGCGGCACATTCAACTTGATTTTGCTCCTTTTACCCCCTCCTCAGCGAAAAAGGGGGGAAATCTTGAATGCAAGGCAGAAACCTAGAATTGGGGCTGTTGAGAAGGAAACATGTTAAGAAAACAGTTCTTACTTTATAATCTGCAGAATAAATGTAGTTAACATATTTTGACTGCGGTTCCACTATAATTTACCCCAGCCCTCCCCCCAGTGTGCAAATATATAGCCCACATTATATATTTCCCTTGTGTTTTCCCGTTTCTTGGTTTCGCCACTGTTGATTCAATTTACTGGTACAGGGGTTGAAAAAAAAGAGTGACACATGGCAAAATTCATAGGAAACTTATATGTTGGGCTATATAATTGCACCTTAGGTTGGGGGAGTTTTTGGGGGTAACGTATAGTGGAAGTACAGTCAAAATGTATTAACTAAAATTATTCTGCATATTATGAAGTAAGGATTGTTTTCTTAACATGTTTCCCTCTCGGCATTTCCGATTCTAGGCTTATACTGAATGCAACAAAAATGAAAGTCATAATATTTATATTTTAAAAAATGCCATTGTGAGTTTGACATTGTAGTTGGAAGGTAAAAAAAAACCAAAGTAAAACAATTAATGTCATTCAGCACATTAGTATATGCAAGTCACGTGCCGGAAATTAAACCAAACAAAATCGTAAACGGCGCCATAGTATTTCTATCGATAGACTAGAATCAATTTGTGATTCATATAGCACGGAAGCGTCGTCATGAACGTGTTATAAACACTGATTTAAAGTTTAGTCGAAAAGAGTTTTAAGTAAGTTGAATAAGTGGACAGGATGATAAACTTAGCTATTGCATGCTTCCAAAGTAATGAGATAATCTGAAGAAGTACCTAGGTATTTTCGATTATGATTGAATAGATTGGATTAATTTTTGTTGTAAAGCCATTCCCAGTGATTTATCACTAGCTTTAATGATTTTGAATTATCTCCAGTGGTATTTTTTTTTTTAGTCCTTTTCTATTACCTTATTCGACTTTTTTGTGAATTTGAAGCTCCTGCATGCGAGTTTTAGGTTCAAAAGTCAGAACTTAATATTCGAAATCACTTCAAAAGTAAAAATTATAATCTGGCGTTTTTAACTTTTAAAAAGGTGATAGTCAGTTTAATTATGAGGAGAAAAGGCTAAATAAAGATAGGGTCAGAACTTTTTTCTAGATGTTTTGGCCGATTGTTTAATTATCTCTCTTTAACTAGTGGCAACCTTGTCTATATTAGTTTTGTACTTCTGACACTGTCTTTAGGGTGAATTTTCCCTCTGAAACAAGCGATTTTACAATAATCCTGCAGCTGTAACTTGCATCAAAATGACAATATACGTGTAGTATTGGATTAATTAGTCCCAGGCCTTTCCATTCGCCGAGCCAGAATTATGATATTACTTAAACTTTTTCCTAGAAAAGATTATTAACTTGCTTAAAAACAGGGAGATTGTCCTTTTTACAATGATTTTTACCCAATTTTCAACCTAATTTTAATCGAAGTAACCAAGTACACCCAATCCCAATAATTTAAGTAAATAGATAGATAGAGTTGACGGATAGATGAAGGTGATGGATAAAACTGAATCTCGGGTATGAAATAATTGCAAAATTGTTGTCTAGTGCTGCATCAACCTTAAGTCCAAGGCATATGCCCCCTAAAAAACCATGCACACCAAATTTCAATACTTGGTACTTTCCCATTATATGGGCCTCTAGGGTTAAGGGCTGTGGAGTAGGCAATAATAAAACCCGTTTTTGACGTGTTAACCGCTTTAGAGTAGGCAGTGATAGTGTGGTTTTTCATTGTGTATACGATATTAAACAGTGTTTTTTGGGGTTTAGGGGGGGGGGAGGTACCTAGGTTAGGTTTGGTTACGTATTTAATATATGCTATGCTTTAACCCGAGTTTTTTGAATATTTTGTTTTTCTGTGTCCAAGTTATTAATTGACTTTTAACGATAAACCTTTATGAAGATTTGACTTATTCCACGCTAAAATTAACTTAAGCGCATCTTAATGCTCAAGCGCAAAAGAAACTACACACAATTTGTGCATATGCCAAAACAGATGATTGCATTTGTGATGGAAAATGATTCACAGGTGATGTCATCTCCAAACACTTGAATATCTTCTATATATTCAAAACAAGGGCGTGTCCATGATTTTTTTTTTTTTGGAGTGGTTATTTTTGTCGTGGGAGGGGGTTAAAAACTTTAAAAAAGCATTAAAAATTTATTTATATGCATTTTTGTTACGTTTTCACGAGCCCCCCCCCCCTCCCTGGATACGGCCTTGATTTAAAAGTTTCATTTATTTTACATTAGTATCATTTTTACCATATGTTAAAGCAAATTAGAATCAAAATGAGCAGCTGAATTTTATTCCTAAATTTGCCCCCTTATTTTTCTTGTGGACAGCATTGATTGAATCTGTATGCGGACCACATGACAATAGCTGCGTTTTTTTTTAAGTTCCGTGTGTCATGGTTCATGTTCCAAGTTTCATGTTCTAGCCCAAAAACGCAGTTTTTGTCGCTTTCGTGTTCTCTGTCCATGTTCCTGGTTGAACGTCTAAAAACGCATTTTAGGAAAAGTGGCAAAATATTCAAAACTGTGGAAACATGTGGAAAATTTCTGAGCTTTTTACTTGCCTGTTTTCTTGTACACATATGTTTCACCTTGGCCTCTATTCAAAAACGCATATTCAGCAGGATCTATGTTCCATTTTCTTCCCTTCCATCTTATCCTTTCTTTTGTCATCTACAGATAACTTTTTTCTATCTGGATAGGGACCAATCGAACACGGAACACGCACAAAGAGCAAGTTCCAAGTTTGAGGAAACAGACAGTCGAACAGGCAACATGATGTTTCGTGTTTCGCAAAAAAACGAAGTTTTTTTAAAACATGCTGTTACGTGTTTTGTCGAAAACGCAAAAATGGCAAAACACGATTAAACCACGGAACCAACCACGCAAAAAAAAACGCCACTAATATTTTATGAACTAATAAGTCAATGAAATTCATCATAATGGCAACTCTTTTTAGCAGTCCTATAGCATCACTGTCCAGTTGTCGAGTAGACTACGCAGCTGATGAGTTTATGAATCCCCTTAACCCTTAAAATCTCAAGACCTAAAGGATTGTTATATTATTTCCTTTTTTCTTGGTACAACATCTAAATAGTTTTGATACAATGTTTTTAATAGATCCATAAAAAGCTATAAAATATTTGTATAGCCTATAGTCAGGGGCAGATCTCAAGGGTTGTCTCGGGGGCAAGTCCCCTCCCCAGAAGGCGGAAAATAGTACTAATTACAGGGTCGGAGGGTCAAAAATTACCGATGGAATAGCTTAATATTTATTGGTGCTCCCCAAACATTAATTTTGTATCCGCTCCTGTGTATAGGTGAAAAAATGGAATCATTCCAATATGTAGTTCATTAATTTATGATCAGTAGCCTATGACCAAGTGGTAATCATTCATTATTTCCGAAATAGGTACTTGGGCATTATATGGGCCTATCTAAAAAGTTAAGTTTGGTTAAAGCTAATGAAATAAGCATAGCATATATCAAATACGTAGCCTAACCTAAACTAACCTAGGTACCTTTTTCTCCCCCTAAACCTCAAAAAATAACAGTTTAATTTTCGTATACGCATTGAAAACCACGCTAAGCATTACATTACTGTATAGCGGTGTTTTGAATTAACCCGTCAAAAACGGATTTTTCGTGACTGGTTTCCTTCTAAAGGCCCATATAGTGCCCAAGTACCCCGAAATAATTGCAAGCCTTTCTTGCCGCAAATACGCCTATATACAAATGCACGTCATGGCTGTGAAAAGATTATCAAGGAAGGGCGAAAATATAACTTTTAAATTTAGGGGGAAGGGAGGGTATATTTGAACCTTTTTTTCAATTTTTCCAATGAAAATACGAAAAAAATCGATGAAAATATCCTACCCCCCCCCCTCGCCCCAAAAAAGGGTATTTTTAGAAATGAAAAAAAGATAAAGATCCTCCAGAGTCATTGTTGGCACACGAGGTGATGAATCGACGTTTCACCTCCTGGTTCTTTTTTTTAGAGACAGGGAGCAACCTTCAAAATATAGGGATGCATAAAAATCTTGGGTCACATCCCCCTCCTCACAATTGAGGCTAATGGGAGTGGTTCATTTTCAGAAAATTTATGAGATACGTCCTTTGGTTTTAGACCTCAAGTGGCAAACTTTATGTTGCTGTTGCTTTTTTGTCAGAAGACTAATGGTCAATCATGAGCGCCCATAGGCTGAATTCCAGGGAGGCGCTTACTTGGTCTAATTAGCGCTTTTAATACTATATAATAGAAATCTCAAAACAAAAGATAAAAAATAAGGAAGCATGATTCAGCCAGGAGGGGGTTGGCACCCCCTCCTGCCCCCCCCCACCCTTATGGGTGCCAACGGGCTCAATAGCATACATTACGAATAATTGATTGAAATATCAAAATGACCAATGTAGAATCTAATATTTATTATCAGGCTATATCAAAATCCAGTGAATAATGTTAAGTTGTAGGTCAGAGACCCACAAAAAAACCTTTTTAGACAACCTCATATATCATTTATGAAATATCCAAATAATTGTGTATATTTTCGTCCATTCACTATAGAAAATATCGTTTTGTATCAGTTGGATACTAGAGACCGCCCATAGATACTAAAGAAAGAAAAAATCCTTTCATCCAAATTTGGGAATACATCCTGATCTTATTGTTGTTGTAATACTCCCTGTCAAATGGAATTCACTTTTCAAATACACTTGACTGCATCCTCTATATTCAAGAGCTCCATTTGTTTTATGGTAGTGTCATTCTTACCATCAGTTAAAAGTATTGTGTCACAAGGATTTTATTCTGTGTTTGGACATACATTAAAGTCGTTTCCCATTTACAGTTCTTGTGAGCACATTTCCAGGCATAGTCCCAACCTTAAATAGCTCATTGTCGTTTTTATACATCAACTAAAGTGATTGCTTTTATTTTTAAACGGAATGTTGAAATGTTCGGCCTTGTTGGCCTGAGTCTCTCATTAGATTTTTATGTATTCTTTACACCCTTATTTCAGGGAGAGATGACGAAAACGAAACGCATGCTATATTATCTGGGGTTCATAAATTTCGCTTCTTCTTCCAAAACAGTGGTTTTTGACCAGGGGTCCATGGACGCATTTCATGGCGTCCTTGAGCTTGAATTTTCCATTTAGTAAATTAAATTTTGTATTTTTTTTTACTAAATTTCTCTCTTATTCGTTTCATGAATTCAAGAGTATTAGTCTGAGAAGTGGTTAATGGTTGTCTCATGACTGGGCACTTTTTTATTTAATCTTCATAGCAAACTTTTTTATAAATTTATTTTCTAGATTTTGATGACATGACTCTGCGACAGACAAAACTAGGGTAAGTGAATTTATTATTCTCTTTTTTTCTATGATTAAAATTAGACATAGAACGAATAGTCACAAGCATGGTTATAGTATTGTTCTGAACTCTTAACCTTTATGTAACTTTGTCTGCTTAACATTACACTTACTACCCCCCCCCCCTATTTCCAATTAATTGTATAAAGCTTTTTGGTACTTTCGCATTATCCGGGCCTCTCTAAAAAGTGAAGTTTGGTTAATGCTAATGAAATAAAATAAAATAGGATGAATATATAACAGTTTAGAAACAAATTTGGGCTGTATATTTGCACATTAGGGGGGGGGGGGCAAAGCATACCATATATTAAATACGTAACCTAACCTATCTACATCCCCCCCTAAACCCCAAAAAACAACAGTTTAAATATAGTTCCTGGAGTGAGAAACCCTTTGTTTTTATCCCACGAGGCAGCGTAAACCTGTTTTTCATCACGCGTCTCGGTCTATTTCGTGACAGGCCCACAAGATGCAAGAATACCAGCTTTTCTATGGGTTTTTTGTTCAAGAACAAGTAAAAAATAACTGAGACCATTTTTAAAAATGGTTCTTTAAAAGGTTGTCTTTCGATAAAAGGTTTGTGAGTTCAACATTGATAGCCATTAATTCTGCCACGAAAAATCAGGTGATTAAGTCATATCCTTGCTATTTTGACTATTCTATTCGATACAGGCCAGGGTAACCAGATACCTAGGATAAGATTGTGCAATCGTAAAAGTGAAAAAGCGCCGAAGGCACATTTTTTCCAATTGAAAATGCACCGAATGCGTAATCTTGACAGAAAAATTCGCCATTTGAAAAACAAATAAAGCAAAACGCCTTAAAAAGCACCGAAACTGTGTAAAAGCACCCATCCGACAAAACTGACACAATTTAGTGCCTGGTAAGCACAGACGTCAGGAAATATTTCCTTCAGAAGCTTTTATGGATGTTCGTGTGAAACACGACGCCTAAAATCTAGCCTTAAAAGAGGCATACGCCAGATTGTCAAAATTATAAGGTAGGCCTACTTACGTGTTGTAGCAACCATACTTTGTGGTTGATCTGTAATGAAACCTGTTTTCTGAGTCAACCTGGAGATAATCAGCTTAGCCTGATCGAGATAAAATACTATGCAGGTATATTTTAATTAAATATTTAATATATATAGAGGTGGTTAAGTTATGTGGTTAAGGTGGTCAAGGTATTTAATATAATGTTCTGTTGTGTTTTCCATAATTTTGTTACTAAAGTATTATGTTTTCATTATATTTGGGTATATTTCATTAGGATTAACCTTACTTCACTCCTTTGGTGTGGTCGCTATAACACGTAAGTACCAAAAGTAATGAAAAAAACTATTTGAATTACCCTTACTCTATGCCTATCTTAGTTCTGCCCTATGGATGATAGACAATCATCAGGAAGTGAAATTACATCATTTTTATACAACTCTGAAATATTTATGCCAGCTTTGCCTCTCACAGAGACTCTCTGTCTTGTATTTACTCTAATTAGCCCTGACTCCCATATCTTTCATCACTTCCACCAAGTTGATAATTCAAATTAGTTAAAATTAGAAGCTACGCCAATTTTAGGCCTCTGTTCTTGTCATTTTGATTCCTTCAAAACTCTGGGAAAACTTTTTTCCACTAAAACTATTAAAAAGTAGTCACTAGGTTAGAACAGAGAGAAGGCATGTCAGTTAGGGTCAAAGCCCCTCTATTTTTGTACTTTATTTCCAATATTTTGTATCAAATTCAGACATTAGTTTTACAAATAAATAGGGTAGCTATGGTCGCTACAACTACTACTGCTAACAACTCATCGCAGCACCAAGCCGCCTGAGGCCAACACAGCTACGCACGCTCCTCCTCCACCCCAATCTATTCTAAGCCTCCCTTTTTACTCCCGCCCACGAAGTTCCCATTTCCTTTAAATCTTTCTTTATGACGTCCTCCCAACCCAGACGGGGACGACCTGCTTTCCGTTTAGCCCTAGATGGTTGGCCGAAAAGAACAATCTTCGGCAATCTGTCATTCTTCATCCGAACAACATGCCCTAACCACCTCAACCTTTCTTTCATTATAGACCTAGAAAGCGGTATTGAACCACATTTTTCGTATAGCCTATTGTTTGAAATAAGGTCAGTCAGCCGGGTACCCAGAACAATCCTTAAGCAATTTCTCTGGAAAACATCTAGCAAATCTTCATCCGCTTTTCGGAGCGTCCATGCTTCAGAGCCATATTTGACCACTGTCATCACTGTAGCTTCTAAGATTCTAATCTTGGTTTGCAGACTTATCTTCCTATTCTTCCAGACTTTTTTTAACTGTGAAAAAACACCCTGAGCCTTGGCTATTCTATTTTTAACATCTTCACTGCTCCCACCATCTTTACTAATAATACTACCAAGGTAAGTGAAGCTGCCCACCTGATCAATCTTTTCATTACCCAACGTCACCTTTTCATCTTCACTTATTCCTAGCCTTAGTGACTTGGTCTTCCTAACATTAATTTTCAAACCAATACTAGCACCCTGAACTCGCAAAACCTCTAAAACTTCATTCATTTTGCTCACACTTTCATCTAGGATGCTTAAATCATCAGCATAATCCAAGTCCAGGAGACTTTTTCCTCCCCATTTGATTCCGTGGTCTCCCATTGCCTTTCCTGTGCTCCTTAAAACAAAGTCCATCAAAATAATCCATATAAAGGGGGATAGAACACAACCCTGCTTAACTCCTGATTTAATACAAAACCAGCTGCTAACCTCATTTCCTACCTTAACCGCAGCAGTGTTATTCTCGTACATAGCACTAATCACTTTAATGTATTTGTCTGGTATACCATACAAGGATAAAACCTTTACTAAAGCTCCTCTATCAACAGAATCGAACGCTTGCTCATAATCTATAAAACTGAGGACCAAAGGTGTTTGAAAACTTAGGCACTTCTCAATTATTAACCTAAGAGTGAAAATTTGGTCAACACATCCTCTACCTTTTCTAAAACCGCACTGCTCTTCTCTTAAAACTTTGTCTACGGCATCTCTCAGTCTAAAAAGTATCATATTACTAAGCAATTTGCTACCTACAGAGACCAGACTAATGCCTCGATAATTACCACACTCACTTTTATCACCTTTCTTATAAAGTGGCTTAATTAAGGTTTTCCTAAAATCATTAGGTACTTCCCCTTTTTCAAAAATCATATTCATAATCTCCAATAACTTATTTCTAACCTCAGAGCCACCATATTTAAGAAACTCATTTACTACCCTATCAGCACCTGGAGCCTTATTATTCTTTAATCCTTTTAGTAC
>JAQQPU010001862.1:51112-75015 GCA_029168905.1 Artemia sp. Kazakhstan ARC1039 | reverse complement strand
ACTGGGGAATTATAAAATCTTGGGGTGCGTTTTTAATGTTATTTTTCGTTTTTTTTTTTCTTTGAGCAGACCATCATTTACCCTGAAGAGGATGCTTCAAAGGCTAATAGCTTATACATGTCATTATTGGGGAATTATAAAATCTTGGGTTGCCACCACAGCCGTTTTGATTAAATCGATTACTAATTTACAACAAATGACAAATAAAAAAAATTAATTTGTAATTGTAAATACATAAAATTTGGGAAACTTGTCGACTGCAGGCCATACAATACAGACACACTCCCTCGTATCCACCCGGTAACCATGGAGTGACGTCTTCTTTGCCAGCAAAACATAATTTAGCTGATAACTATCGAAATAAGGAAAAAGTGACAGCATTAAAAGCCCCCTGGAGAAGATATTTTTAGAAGACAAAACTGTAATGTGGAAATTCTATAAAACATGTGTGCAGTTTTTTAGCTTTTTGAGTTGAAGAACTAATATGTTATCTATCGTTTTTTTTGTTAATAGTTTCGCAGAAACCATTAATTTAATCTTAATTTCCTTAATGATTAAAGCAGAGAAACACGAAGCCACAAACCCAATTGGACAGAATAACAATCCAATAGAACAAACCCCCAAATTGGGCAGAGTTGCCGTAATTTTTTTTTGTACAAAAATATCACTAATTGACCTAAAATATGAGCCATCTAGATTCCAGATCTACAAAAGAAACTACTTAAACGACTGATTTATTTTAATCCCTATTTAATTCTGTATATAATTTATTGATGTTAGAATAGATACCCCTGAGAATTTGAAAAACTAAAACCTGAAAAAAACTTAAATGTGTTTAGAACCAAAATTAGAAGTCATGGCACTTTACGGAAGAATGTCCAACTGGTAATCCTTGTTTCAGGCGAAAATCTTCCAGGCGTATGATTTTCATTCACTTCATAATTAATGTTGGGCAACACAGTTTTGGTGATTTGTATGTTATATGCAGCTCGCAATATAATGTAAAAACGCAAGAGTTGACCAGTTTTCAAGTATTTTTGGTATGCAAGCAACGTAGAACTTCCTATTAATATACTTCGATGAATCAGGTACAATATTGGTATGCAAGTTTCCGGGATTATGATAAGGTGCATCATCAACTAAATATGAGCTGTTCAGAAAAAAAAGTTCGACAAATTTAATTTTTCACATCTTTGGTGTTCTAGTTACAAGTGAGAATAGATATTTCACCCATTTTATATATGCATGCATATATTTGTATTTTTTTTACTATTTTTATATACAGTAGGAGTAGACAAAAAAAAAGAATCAAGTTTCGTTTTTGCTGCAGTTACTTTGCTACTAATAGTTGGAATAGAATTACGTAAAAAATAAGAGCAGTCAAAGAGTAAGCTAAAAAGTTGACAATAATTTTTACACTCCATGATCAAGACCGACTGAACTTTATTTGCTCAAAGGATTATTCCCTAAATATAGAAATAATCATAATCAACGTAATGGCGTTGACTTGGTAAAGAACAAAAATCAAAAAAGGATAGCGCAAAGAATATAAAAGGGCCATACAATTTTAGACATTCCATTATAGAGAATGATTCTTGAAGCCAATTGAGCCTGTACTAATACATATTCAAGCAAATAATGAAACCCATATTATTTTTTTTACCAGTTGGTTGATAGAATATAATAAATACCCACAAAGATCTTACTTGCAACTCTCCTTGAATGTCTGATTTATGGAATTTGCCGATTTGGCAGCTGGATCATTTATATATTGACTATCCTATTTCATGTTGCTTTCCCAGTGCTTTTTTATGTTTTTGGATTAAATATATCATCTATGGTTTTCGACTTAGCTGAAACATTTGGTGCAGTCCGTTAAACCATTCCTTTGTCCCCTTTTTATTTACACCAATCTTGAAATCCTTATGTCAGGTAAGTATCCAATAGGCAAGGCCACATCCAGGGGGGGTAGGGGTTTTGAATCCCCCTCGAAATATTTGTCCGGCTAGTAAGGACGTAACAAAAATGAATATAAACAAATGTTTGATGCATTTTTTAAAGTTTTTTTTGTAACCCCCCCCCCCCTGAAAAAAAAATCCTGGGATACAAATCTCCAAATAGGAGAGGTGAAAATGGGACTCAGGACCCGTTCCCCAGAAATCTCAAATTTTGCCAAATGTGTTGTCATTTCTTATTCAATTTATTAAACAAATTTATTTTGTATTATTCTCCCTTCCGCCCTAAAAAAAATGTACTACGTATGTGCCTGCATCATGTACAGGCAGTTTTGCACCAAACGAAGGGAGTTCGGTTTCACAACTTATTATACAGGTACATCATACAATGAAAAAGCTTGTAGAACGTGGCGTGATTCAGACAAAGCATTGCGTTGAATTTCCTGCGCAGGGACGTGGACAATTGACTTCGAGAAGTGTAGGGGGCATAATGCTACTTCACTTCAAAGTCTGATTTGTGAATTTTATTCATTTAATATACAAATCAATAAGACATATTTTCTTTTTTTCTCTTAGTTCTGGTTCCCTTTTCCATTCACCATTTATTTTATTTTTGACACTACTTTGGATTCCTTAGCGCATTTACAGGGTTTATTTAACCGTTCCAACTAACTGTTCAAGCGCATTCGTTCATAATCCCAATTCTTGCTTTTTTTTTATCAACGAATCTATTATGTACATTTTTTAAGGCGGGTTGCTAAATTAAGGGCTGACTTTGTCTCTTGATGAAAGACGAGTGCTTGGGTAATGTAAGGTATAATAGGTGATATGGTAAGATTAGGAAAAATGAGGGTCCATACTCATGCCCAATGTGTAGATGCATAAATGAAAGTGTGTTTCATATTGAAACATTGACAGATTTTAAGAGGTGATATCTTCGGATGAGTGCAATATGATAAAGAGTAGTTGTTAAATTACATTGGGGTGAACCTTATGATATTATGTGAC
This sequence comes from Artemia sp. Kazakhstan ARC1039, assembly GCA_029168905.1. NCBI lineage: Eukaryota > Metazoa > Arthropoda > Branchiopoda > Anostraca > Artemiidae > Artemia > Artemia sp. Kazakhstan ARC1039. The sequence goes on along the minus strand of JAQQPU010001862.1, from coordinate 72,052 downwards.
AAAGAAGATGCCTCAGCGTAAGTACGGAAAATCCTTAATATTATAAGCAAGCCCGTATACAGGGGGGCAGGAGGTTTGACCACCCCCCCGAAATGTTTGCTCGACTTGTAAAAACTTAACACATATGAATATAAACCAATTTTTATGCGTTTTTTGAAGTTTTTTGTATTTTTTGTAACCCCCCCCCCCCGAAAAAAAAACTGGACACGGCCCTGATTATGAGCCTTGTTTTATGATTAGTTTATTATTTTTTTAATGCTCGGTAAAGTTCTTTCTTCTTGCCGGGAAAACAACTAATTAAGGCGAATGAAACTTTCAGGAATTAATCCCGGGCCTAAAATGTACCATGGGAAGCTGCTATCAAGCTACTATCTCAGCCCTTCCTGTATTCTTAGGGCTTAGGACATTGCATATATAATAGGCCTATATTTACCTAAATGTTGACAAAAGCTGTTTGGGTTTTCAGTCTCTTTTTCGTTGGCTCTAGTTTCTCAAAATGCAAGTTCCATTATTTCAGCAGAATTTTAAGTCATATCAAGGCTTTTTTTTCAAAATTTGAGAAATAGATTCTCCAATCTTCAAAACCTTATAAAATAGGATTGAGCAAAGGTAGGCTACTAGGCTCAAAAGACTTTTGCTGTGCCATATTTGAGCAGTAGATCTCCTGTGCCTCATTTGAGCGGTAGAGATATCCCTTAATGATTCAATTTTATGACACAAAGATTGTAAAAAGTCACCAAAGGCCAATGTCCCTTGAAGGGGGAAGGGGTGGGGGCGAATACTTCAATATACCTTCCCCTAAAATTACTGAGATTCTGGACTCATTCCTGAGAGTTTAACTCACCTTTCTCAACTACTTTCCAATGACTAAAGCTCCTCATCTAGAATTTCTCATCTGAATATCAAATGTTCATCTATTTGTTAATAATGGTTAATATTCTGCGTGTTGCAATGGCACAGTCGCTTATTTGGCAACAAAAATCACATTATATGTTTGATAAACTTAACATTAAGGAAAAAAACACTTACCTCTGGATCTTGTTTAAAGTTCTTCTGTAAGAACTTCCCATTTGATTGCATATAATAGTCCTTAAACCCTTCCAACACAGGCATATGGGGTTCAATTAGAAAGTGAGTAGTCCCAAGATTCATTGACCAATCACGAGCAGCCATTTTGTCAACTGAACCCAAGCATCCAAGGAGCCACGTACTCTGTTCTGATTGATAATTGCTATGTCTCTCAAGTAGTACTACCAGCCGCGCCATTTCATGGGGCTCAAGAAAAGCGGCAATAGCCTTATCTTGGTCCTAGAATCAATAAATAATTGAGCATAATTCAGTTTCAAAAACTTGGTGATTCTCTGTTTTAATCACATGGCTAAACGCTCAGAGTTGAAAGGGTAAAATCAAGATTGAAAAGAAAATTCAGAATCTCAGATATGACAAGGAAAAAATCACATAATTAGTTAAGAAAATTGGGAATTTTGTTACGTGAAAAGAACCAATTGACACTATGTGAACTCCAACTCGTATTACTGACTGAAAGCAAAACTCTCGATAGCATTCAAAGAAAATTAACACCAAAAACTAATGATTTATCCCCAAATCTACCTAAATAGAGATACAATAGTACATTATTAAAAAAGGAAAATCTTTTTGTTTTAACAAAAAATTTAATTAACAGAAGTGAGCCCATGTTCTATTCAATTATTAAGTTGGCGTAGCCTACCCAGGCTTTTTTTTTGGGGGGGGGGGTTTTTTTTTGGGGGGGGGTAAAAAAAAATTTAAAAAAGCAACAAAATTTTTAATGTCCTTTTTTGTTACATTTTTACGAGTCGGACAAAAATTTCAGGTGGTGGGTTCAAGCCCTGAGCCCCCCCCCTTGATACGACCTTGCCATGAAGGTCTTGGCCTACCGACTAAGGATAATACAGCCTGCAAGCTTAGATAGATGTCAGCCAAGGTCCTTATGACTCTGAACTTTCACAAGCAAGCCTATTATCCACCATGAAACTAATCAAGTTGGCTCATTAAATCGTTTAGTATCGTAAGCCTCTCTCTATCAAGCCCTTCTGTTATGAAATAGCTTTTGATACACAAAAAATAGTTATACTCGTTCTTTGGTTTTGTTAGATCTCAACTTTCCTCCTCTCCTTTTGGCTATCTCTTCCTATCTCAAAAACTTTTCACTGCATAAAAAATGAAGAAAACAAAAATAGAATTGAATATATGTGCCCTATCTATATGTATACCTATCTATTATGTATCCGACATTATGTATAATTATGCGAGTTATTTTTATAGTTTTACGTGCCTTATTGTGTTTGTGTGAGTTTGTTGTAATATGTTCAGTGACGTAATTTCGTCGAAATCCTTGGGGAGGGGGCAAATTTGGAGCCAATTCAAGCGAAAATGATAGTGGAAACTGAAAAATTAGCCATATATACTAAAGAAAACTGACCCGTTTCTGTGGATGCTTGAATTATGCAGGCTCATCTTAGTTTTGACAGGATTTTTGGAGAAACTAAATTTAAGCTGGAGGGAGGGGGGCAAACTGATATCTGGGAGAGGCAGTTGCCCCCCTTCCTCATGGCAAAATACCCCCCTGAATATGTTGCGTTATTTTATTGTTATTTGCTATGTTTTGTTGTTGTTATGTGTTATTAGCATGTGTTACGATCTTGTGTGCAAACATTTTTTTTCTACCATACCCCAAAGAGGCCTTTTTTTGCAATAAATATCTATCAAATCTATATCTACGCTAGGTTTACTTATTCACAAAATTACAAGAAGCCGAAGCTTTTCGGTTCCATTAGAACAAACAATAAACTACCTGGATTCAGGTAGTAAAAACCACATAAATTCAAAAAGGCTGATCTTACCATCCTAATAACAATAAATGAGTTAGCTGAATGATGTGGAAGACGACCTCATGTGGTTTATCAAGACCTTCATTCTACCTTCATGAAATACCACTGTTCGATAATTAATCTTTTTTTTCTCGGGGAAAAACGAAGGTAATGGTAACGACAGTATCTTCCTCTAAAATTATAGGTTTGGCTTAGAGAAGAAGATGGAACGATTGAGAAGAAAAGAAGGGGGAGGGAGACAACATAAAGGAGGGGGGAGAGACTAACATTTAAAAGGCTTAGTTTCGTGATCCTCAAAGAATATTTCACACCATCATGAAGACTCTTGCTCAAACGACATATTTCTCTATTGTTCAAGCACCCAAAATGAATCGACTTTAGACAACTTGTGGAGTCCTAGGGTCCAATTTTTGCTTTTAAAGCCCCTTCAAGGTAAATACATTCTATTATTTTTCAAAAATTTTCTTTCATGAGCAAAAAATTTTTCGCAAGCGGGCCTACAACTGCAGGAAAATCTTAATCCTATTCTTATCTAATAAGTCATCATCTTTCGAAAAAGTTTATGTGTTATTGAACATTAAAATATAACCCCAATGATCATCCACCAAATGATGTTCCTACCTCGAAGCGGTATTTTAAGGATTATTTCAAGCCAGATCCCAGATCCCTTCTCCTGGTCCGGATCCCTATTTTCCATCATATATATCACCAGCAACTTGTGGGCAGTATGCAATTTAGCTGAATTACTTACAACATTGCTGAAACAATTTAGAATAGAAAACATAGTTTTGAATAGGACAGCGTATAAACTGATAGTCCTCATCTAAATAAAAACGAGAAGATGCAACTATGTCCATGATAATAGACTAGATTTCATATACTGGGGGGGGGGGAGGTAGCCAGTATCTTTTTAAGGAACGGACCTAAAAAAAGATATATATTTACATTGTTTTTGGAGGAAATCTTCAAGGGAGACTGTCAATCCCCCCCCCCTATGCCCCGCAGTCTCTTAGTAAAATTTGTAGTTATAGTCTTATTTAAAATAAATTAATGAAATAGTTTCACCCTCTAAAATATAATTAAATATAATTGGAATCGTACAAAGAGCATTAATTGATCCTCCTCAACAAAACTAAAAAAAAGACGAGTATTTTCATGTACATAAGGATTTACAGAGTGGGAGGTAATCAGAATTTTTCAGATACTGGTGCATTATGCGGGCACTGCGAAGAAGTTATGTTTGGTTAATGCGAATGAAATAAAATAGGACGAATATATAACAGTTGAGAAACAAATTTGGGCTATATATTTGCACATTAGGGAGGGGAATGGAGTGGGGGATAAAGCATAGCATATATTAAATACTAATCTAACCTAACCTATGTACCTCCCCCCCCCCTAAACCCCATAAAGCAATCGTTTAAATATTGTAACTCATTGAGAAACAACGCTTTGCAATCATTTATCTACAGCAGTCTCTTGCAAATAGCCCGTTTGACGGGTTTCGGGACTGGTTTTCTTGATATAATCTATAGCGGTGGGTCCGCATAATGCACCAGTACCCTTTTTCTTAAGGGACAGGCCCATAAAAAAAGATTCGCTAGGGAGAATATTCCATTTTTACATAAACTCTGAATGTGCATCATCCACCATACTTTCCTATCCCATGACCAGATTTTATTTAGATTATTTTATTTATTTATATATTATTTATTTGATTTACTTGGTTAAGCCAAGACTGTATTTTATTTATTCCAAATCTACTTTAAAAAAACAATTCAAAGTTACCACTGGTCATACCCATGACTATTCAAAAGCAAGAAAACGTGGAGAAAACTTGTATAGGATTCAGATTTTTGACTAGGTAATTTTTCATCGTCTAATCTAACGTGACATCAACCTTACTATAAAAGAACAGCTTAAAATGACTTAAGTAAAATGGTTGATATAGAACCTTGAAATGGTTATAAGTCGTCACTATGGCTTGTGAATAATCAAGACAAATGATGGGCGGTAAATGAGTTTGTAGAATAAAAGGCATCAACTATGTCGTGACAGAGGTTTTAAAATGAGCAAAACAAAAACTGAAATAGAAGCAAATCCAAATTTGACACCATAAACCTCACTTTTATGCAATTTATGGCACTTTTTACTGTTATGACAGCACATAATTTAAGGCTAAAAATCTTACAGTTCACATACTAAAGAATAACCAAAATTAATATTTTTGTTTCTACTTTTTGTCACAAGTCCCTAACCAAAGTTTTAAAAAGTCGCTCATGGCTCAGTTTTCCATGGCTCGATCAGGCCCAGATTTACCATTAGGCCCACTAGGCCCAGGCTTAGCGGCGCACAATACCAGTGGGCGCAATAAATTATCACTGAGTGATTTTTTCTTAGCAAAAACTGGACCGATGGGATTTATCGTCAAAGTGCCAGGTACACACCGCCGCCGAACTTCCTGTTTAAAGAAAAGTGATTTTAAAACAACACCGGAATTCCATTTCCAAAAACAAAAAATTGGAACTTTTTTCGGGAATCTTATAATACAAATGTTAAATATACCCCAATCTCCCCCAAAAATAATGATTTACTAATATGAAGCTTATAGATTATTAGTGAATTAAAGTAAAATTGCACTTAGTTGGAGAAACCTGATTGGAATCAAAATAATTCGAACAAACTATCATTAATTAAAAGCGTTAAAGGACTCGATGTCTTGTACTCCTTACAAAAGTATATATGCAGATACGCCCCTGTTAAGGTAATTTCCAGCACAGTTAAAACAATCAATTGTACTACTTATTTATATATCCTATAGCAAAAACAGCTTGGCAACTATTGCATGACACGAAGACCAAGTTGTATTTTCACTTATATACCATGATGACCAAATATAATTAAAGGTCTCGCCACTCTCCCAATAATAACCAGCAAGCGAAATTACCATAAGCAATTACGAATTGGTACATAGTACTTGCCAAAAAGCGTTTTTCTGTGCAGATTAGCGATGCTTAGATTTGTCGTGCTACCATTTCTTTTTGGAAATTTGAACAAGATTTATACTATAAACTGAGGAATAGTCGATCAGGACGATTTCATTGATGAATGGGTGCGGCCAGGCATATAGCCAAAAGATTGTCTCCGAAAATCTCTTGAATTGTATTACTTTACAACAATGTCTGTGATTTTCATGTTTTTTTTTGTTCTTTTCTTTTTGCCGCTAATGAAAAAAGGCACTCAAAACCCTGCGAAATTCAAAATGGTAGATTCCTAAGCATATTACTTACATTAAAACGTCAAAATTTAATTAAACTAAATTTACATGTCATGGCAATTGAATTTACACACTATAAATACATATAAAATCAGAACCGTGGATAACGTCAAATAGGTCCATCCTAGAGAAACAAATAAATGAATAAAAATACTAACATTATTGGTACTGTTCTAAAATGCGGGAAACACGCGTCGAGAAAAGCAAAGCTCAGATAGCCATTAGCCGGTAATGGCCTATCTGACGCTGTATAACAAGGGGTTTCTCACTCCGGGAACTATATTTAAACTTTAGTTTTTTGGGGTTTAGGGGGAGAAAAAGGTACCTAGGTTAGGTTACGTATTTAATATATGCTATGCTTTACCCCCGCCCCACCCCCTAATGTGCAAATATATAGCCTAAATCTGTTTCTAAACTATTATATTTTTATCCTATTTTGTTTTATTTCATTAGCATTAACCAAACTTCATTTATCGCGTGTTTCCCGGATTTTAGAACAGTACCACATTACTTGATACTCAGAAAAATATGGTACTTTTCAAGAAACAAACTCTTGGTAAATCACCCCCTCCCCTGGATAATGTTCAGACTTAGCCCTCTCGCCATAAATGTTTCAGTTGGTACCTATGCCCGTCACATGCCATCTTCGGTTGTGATAACTGATAACGCACGCCGATTTGTTAGGAGAGAGTTGGGGAACGGCCCACTTTTATCACCAGGTATACATCTAAGAGCGCCAGATGTGCCAGACAATTCCGCTACCGTAATACAATCACCGCAACGCCAGTCACAATCCCCACAACGCTTTGCACAGTTTCACTATACTTGGCCCACTTAGGCCATGATTAGAACGCACCTCCTGGCGTACGTGGCATATGAAAGTTCGCGCCCCTCGTAAATTGTTAAAAAGGAGAGGTACTTCAAATCGACTTGGGTTATTTTAGCTAGTTCAGGTATAAATATATGGTATACCCAACTTATGTCACTACAAATATATATTTTACGGCAAATAGTGGGGTCAACAAGTGCCACAATTGGGCAGTTAAGAGACTATAACAAGTTTTCTGATTTACTTCACTTTTTTCGTTATTCTTCAAGTCTGAATCTCCAAACACGAGGGATAGGGAATAAAAGGCGGGGGGGGGGGTCCCCTTCAATATTGGTGGAAGAAATGCCAAGATAAAGATTTAAAAGTGCACTGCTTTTGCATTTTCCTTTTAACGGTCATCAAAATGCTTCATTCCTTTTCGCAAGGAGAATTTTCCAAAATATAATAATGCCCAAAAAACATTATCCATTGGGTATCAAACAATCCTTTTGTAAAAGTTAATTAATGCAAAGGAAAAAAATTGATAAAGAAAAAGATCGAAGTAAGAAAAACAAAGGGAAAAACTATGTTCAAATAAATACCAAACGGTTCGTGGTAACGAACTGTAAGTAAGGAGCGACCCAGCTCAATGGTAACCAAAACTCTAAAAAAGAGGATTTTTGATATCAATAGGTATATCAAAAGAATCAGATTTTAATGTTGATTTCAAATATATAAGTTTCATCAAGTTTAGTCCTACCCATCGAAACTTACGCGCCTGAGAAAATTTGGCTGATTTTCGAAAAAAGGGGGAAAGACCCCCTAAAAGCTATATAACCTTAATGAAAATCACACAATAAGATTCAGCGTATCAGAGAACCCTTCTTCTGTAGAGGTTTCAAGCTCCTATCTGCAAAAATGTGGAATTTTGTATTTTTTTGCCAGAAGAAAGATCGCGGATGCGTGTTTATTTGTTTTTTGTTTGTTTGTTCTTTTTTCCAGGGGTGATTGTATCAACCCAGTTGTCCTAGAACATCATGGGAGGGCTCATTGGAACGGAAATTAAAAGTTCTAGTGCCCTTTTTAAGTGACCAAAAATGGAGGGCACCTAGGCCCCCTCCCACGCTCGTTTTTTCCCCAAAGTCACCCGATCAAAATTTTGAGATAGCCATTTTGTTCAGAATGGTCGATAATATGATAACCATGTCTTTTAGGATGACTTAAACCCCCAAAGTCCCCGGGGGGAGTGCTGAAAGTTATGGAACTTTACCCAATGTTAACATATAGTATTGGTTATTGGGAAGTATACAGACGTTTTCAGGTTTTTTTTCTGGTAGTGGGGGGAGGGATGGGTCGGTGGTTATGTGGGAGGATCTTTACACGAAGGAAGTTTTCATGTGGGAAGGGACATTGCTATGAAGGGGCACCGAAATTTCCCAGCATTATTTAAAAAAACGATCAGAAATTAAATTAAAAAAAAAACAAGTTTTTCAACTGAAAGCAAGGAGCAACATCAAAACTTAAAACGTAAAGAAAATATTAAGTACATGATTGGGTTCGCCCCCTAGTCAATATCTCGCTCTTTAGGCCAAAGATTTTTTAGTACTTTCATAAAAGCTATTTATTCTAATTAACGGCCTTTGTGACTAAGAGGTCAATTTTAAAGAATTGGAACAAAATTCGAGCTTTAGAGTAAAGAGCGAGGTATTGACTAGGAGGCGAACCCCCTAATATACGTAATAAAAATATATGAATATAGAAGTTTGTTACGTAGGTTAATTCGTAAGTTAAGTATATTTATTACTAATAAAAACGTTCGTAAATAAAATCAAACAATGTTCGAGAAAGCCATTTAACCAAATAAAAGTAAAATTAATATGCAAATTTAGTGTTGATTATTCATGTACGGTGAGCCAAAATCAAAACCTGCAATAATTCAAAAACGTTCAAAAATTAAATATAAAAAACAAGTTTTTCTAACTGAAAGTAAGGAGCGACGTTAAAACTTAAAACGAACAGAAATTATTCCGTATATGAAAGGGGTTGTCCCATCCTCAACGCCTCGCTCTTTACGCTAAGGTTTGGCTTTCCCACAACTCTATTTTTTTAAACAATAAAAAACTTTAGCGTAAAGAGCGAGGCGTTGAGGAGGGGAAAGCCCCTTTCATATACAGAATAATTTCTGTTCGTTTTAAGCTTTAACGTCGCTCCTTACTTTCGGTTAAAAAAAACTTGTTTTTTTATTTAATTACTAAAAAGAACGTCCAATAAACGGGAACCTAGTTCAATTGAGAATTTGTCAATAGAGTTCGACTCCCAGTAAAATTCCAAATATCTATAATAATTTTTTTTGACCTGCGTTGCATATTGTGTGTTAAGTTTTTTCATTGTTTGCTTTATGGGCTTAATTGATTTGGAGGCTGAATATTTCACAGCTAATTAACACTCAACACAATTCTTAGAAATTAGCCGCGAAGAAGAAAAGTCTTTCAGAGGGAATGAACAAGAAATTGAAATGATATTTAATCTTTCAAGTATAACAAATTATCAGTCCTCTATCGTTCTATGAAAAACACAAGTCAAAAGATTTTTCTTTTCATTCATCAGGATGATTCGCAATGCTTCTAAACTAATGCTTTGTAATGCCCGAAATAATTACAAAAGTTAATTTACAACTAGCCTAAAAGTTTGATTGGTATTCATGAATCTTAGTTGGAAAACAATTGAATTTTCTACAAGGTTATTCGCTGAGTAAAGAAACACTTTAAAAGTCTGAATTCGTTATGATGAAAAGAAGACATTATTGAATTTGAAAAAGAAATTTTCTTTTTCTCCTTTTATTCAACTGGAAGTGGGATTGTTACTCTCCGCCACTTTGTGTATATCTCAGGGTGCAATTTGTTCCATCACACGTTAACATTTTAGCCGCCCAGTGCCACTTTGTGAAACTTCTCACTGCGTATAGCAAACTTTCGCGAGGTCTAGCGGAATTTTTACCAAGGACGTGGGTCAACTGGTGTATACAATTTTTACAAGTGGAAAACCCCTCTAGCTATACTGAGAAGGAATAAGAATAACTTTTAAATTGTATATTGAGCTTCCGTGAGATAGGAAGAAACCCAAATTTTTATGGTAATACGCGCCTGAAAACTGAGAAAAAAGGCAGTAAACCATTTGGTATAACCCAGCAGAGTCCTAAAGACGCATTATTAAAACTTGAATTAAATAACCGAACTTAATTTTGTATTTATGTTTTGACTCTTGTTTCTCATTTTACATTGGACCAAAGATAAAGAAATCACTTTTGCTGAACTGGCAGAACAGATGGCCTATTTATTATTATTTTTTTTAACTAGCCTATGCTCTGCCAACTAACATAGTTCATAGTGTTTTCGAATTGATTCAAATAATTTGAAAACAAAAGCATCTGACCAGTTACTTAAAATTTTTGGCCATACCCAAAGAAAATTAAACCGAATTGAAAACTTAATTTTGATAAATTAAATAAAAGTTTGTTTAGACTCTTTCCTACTTCTTCTGGATGGCCGGAAAAGCATGCCTTAGTTTACCAGGAGGCAAATGCTTGAAAAATTGCTTTTTGCCACAGGAATATCAAATTTTTTCTAACGGTAACACCTTGCTCTTTTTGTACATTTTTGGACTTCCGGGATGGGGAAAACACCCAGTTTAACTACACACAACTGTGATCAACAACAAACCAGCCATTCGATTGGGAAAGTATTTAAGTTAAATCCCTTTCACAGACTCGCGTTAAAAGAAAGAGAGAAAAAAAATTCGACAATAAATTCATAAAAAGTAAATTCCTCCATATACTCTTTGGAGTCCAGCTCATTTCTAATCTGACAATACACTGATAGATTCTGTGATCGTAATTTAATCAAAAATTATACAAAGTTATTCGCTACTTTCAAAATGGGCGTCTACGCTGGTGAAAAAAAATTAATTTCGTTATAATTTCATTAAGTCCTTGGATTCTTCAATATCAACGAAAAAGAAAATAGCCCAAAACAAAAGACATCATTCACAATAATCAAGACTTAAGCGGCCACAAATACTGACTCTCAGCATGAGCGTAAAATAAGTTTCTTTAAGAAAGTTAATTTATTTATCTTTTAACGGCATTTCACTAGTACCACGAACTACTACTACGAGTTCGTCTACGAGAGGATGCTAAAACAGTTCACATCTCATCCCATACAATTCAAACCTCAAATAGTGACGAGGACCACACTGCCTTCTCATCATAAATAACAAATAGCAAGTAGAACGATACGGATTTTTTCCATAAGATAGTGGTATTCCAAATTCTAAATGAATATTTCGACCCAATGTCCAAGGGCCGTCCTCAGCATAACACAAAAGAAAATATAAAGAAAAATTACATTTGAACATGACCATTAAAAAAAATAAAAATAAAAATAAATTCAAAGCCCTGGTTGAAATTCATTGAAGTAAAGAAGCTAGGGCTGTTTCTTTTTTTTCCATTTTTTTTTTTATTTTTATTGGTCGTATTCTAATGTAAGTTTATATTTTCATCTGTATTATGCTGAGAACGGCCCTTGAACATAGGGTCAAAATATTCATTTAAAGTTTAGGATTCCGCTGTCTTACGGGAAAATCCCCTTTTTTTCTACTTGATATTCGAATTTTCAGCCACGTCTCAAGAAATACTAACCGTTCATAACGAAAACGTTACGAACTTGAGCCCCAAGATGCCTGGCAACTATTTTTAATAAAACACTTCCTTCCTCGATTAAAATAGATAAGAATATAATTTTTTTCGTAGATTTCCAAAAAATCGAAAATTCCCTTACGTGGATAGACAGGATTCACTTTTGGAAGGGATATGGATCATTATTGAAAGGGAGACTAAGGAATGTATCTAAATTTATTAAACGACTGAATCATCAAAAGTGAATATTTACGCAATTTTTTTTCTGCATTTCATGTATGGTCTACATACTAGACTACATCCCTATGTTCCCTAATCAAACTCCTAGACCTCGGGAAGATTCTTTAATTAATGCACTTAGAATATCTTTGATGCGAGAGCCATGTAGTTCCCAAGACAGATTACCATTATTATCTACTCTTTTTGGAGAAATGCGATTTATAAAATACGCTTTTATTCTCACGAAATCTAGAACGTGTAGAAGCATACATAAATTATGTATTTCAATCCCAACCCATACTTCTTCCTTTTAGCGAACAATAGTGAATAATCCATATTTCTTACTGAAAAAAGTCTATATTTTACTGGTCAAGTTTCTAAACTTTGGACAGGAGTTTTTTTTTTTTCGAACAAAGTACATACTGTTTCTTCCATTCAAGCGCAGAATAGTTCCACAGACGGATTACATAAACCTAATTTTTGATAAGAGACAAAGTTAATAAAATACGCTTGAGTTCCCACGAAAGCTAGAACGTGCAGAAGCATACATGAACTATCCTAAGCCATCTCAATCTATTCCCAAACCTCTTAGTACCCCAGCGAACAATAGTGGCTAATCCATCCATTGTTAAATCACGGTGTACAGAAACTTGGGGAGCAATAACAGGAAAGGGCAAAACTGAAAGGAAGTCAGCAAATGGTTTACTTATTGAGGCTGCTTTGAATGAAGCAAAAAGGCTCGAGAATTCATGAAAGGAAGTGAAAACTATTGTGTTCATCTACCTGAAATGTACATTTGTGAGCGAAAATCCGTTTAAAAGCCATTAAGCTGGGACTGTCGTGAATTTATGATAGACGGATGATGTTTAATCCCATTCGAGCCGTATGTACTGCACCCCTTTGCTCCTTTATGAATTATATCGTAATATCTTCAAATAAGATTAAATGCTTTACAGGCCCGTCATTTAAAGTCAGATAACAGAAGAAGGAATTCTAAGACAGTCCCTTTTTGAGGCTGTCTTTAATTCAAACCCTACCTAGAAAAAAAAAATGATTTTTTTTTAGAAAGCCAATCATATTGATGGGTTAGCTGTGTTGAAGCCCATTAAAGTATATACTGTACCTATTTCGTAAAAGCTATTGGCTTTTACCTTTCTTAAATAACGTGAAATTATGTTTTGCTATATTTCGTAGCGAATAAAACAACGTAAATTTCACTAAAAGTCATTAAGCAGGAGTCGTCGTGAATTCATGATAAGCGGATTTAAACGAAGAGAAAAAGAGAGATTACTTGGCAATAATTAGTGGCAAAAAATGTACTTTGTTTTCATTAGTTTACCTCCGAGGTGTATTTTCGTAAGCCAAGCACATTATTTCTTTGGGAAATGCAAATTTATGAATAGATAAATAACCCCATCCTTTTAAAACCTGATTTTTCAGAGAGAGAGAGAAAAAATAATTTTAATCAAAGAACAATACTTAAAAAAAAAAAATCATGTCAAATAGACCTGCCACGGGAAAATCGATGCAGATTTTCTTGTGGCTCGATTGAATATTTTAATCACTTAGATTGAAGACAAGCCCCCCTCACCCATCCCTGCTCATCATGAAATTTTATTTTATTTTTAAAAGAAGGTACACTCTCAGCCTTCCTAGTGCTTTCAGAAAAAACACGTGATTGATTCTTACTCTATGGAATTTAGAGCTATAAGCTAGCAAAACGAACAAAAAGTTAAATTCCATCGAATTGGTTCTTCTGTGCGAAATTTCAAGCCAGTAATTAAAACGCTTTATAGTCATAAGAATTTTTTTACGAGTAGTCCCTGTGTGTCTCTGCATTTAAACACGTTCGAGCTGTAGGTGCTGCAACTCTTTATTGCTTTATTAGTTGTAAATATCGTCAAAAAAGATTAAATATTTTACTGGTGCATCGATTAAAGCGTGATAATAGAAAGACCTACTCAGAAGTCAATTTTTATGAGGTTTTCTTTAATTTAATCCGTTTTTAAAAAGCGCAATCACATAAGACACTCATGAGAAGGTCACAGTGACGTCAATTCACAAAAATATAGAAGGAGGGGCAAAACATATAATTTCAAAATCTAGGAAGGGTAAAATCGTGCGTTTCTTTCGATTTTTTCAATGAAAACACAAAAAAAGGCATTTTCAATAAAAATTTCACCAAAACATTATTTTCAAAATACTGGGTGGGAGGGCAAAATAATCTATAAGGTATATAGAGGGTATATAGAATAATCTATATACCTATATAGAGGGTATTTTGTTTTAGAACTAAAACAAAATTAAATCGCTCAGACCCATTATTTACCACTTCATCGTCTTGGAAGAGGTCAGGTAAAGTGCGCGTCTAATTCAACAGAATAAATACCTATGAAACGAAAAAGTTTGGTCACCTGCCCAGTTTCTGGCAACCTCCCATTTGGGATTGTATATCGAGTTTCAGTGGCACCCTAGGGTCGGATATAAGCACCCTTGCCAACTGTTGACGTGTGACATGACCAAGGCATAGACCCGGCACGTACAATTATTATCTTCAATATGGTACTGATTACCGGCAACTGGATTAAGGCACATTAAATATAGGCTCAGCTTTTGATTGTCAGATTAGGGGGACTTTATTTGACAAAATATGTTACAGAAGTTGAAATGGCAACTACAAAGGGTCCCATTCAAAGCCCAATTTTGTATTTTTTTTTACCGCACAGAAGCACAGAAGATACTATTTAGAAGATAGAAGATTGTATTTTTTAAGTACCGCACAGAAGATACAGAAACTTAATTCTGGTTTTTTGAATTGGTTAAATGGAAACTTATAGAACAATATAAACCTTAAATATTAGAAAAAAACGGGAATTCAAATATTAATGAAAAAGACTCCCATTGGCTGTTATGCAATTTTTGTTATTAGCGGGTAAATTCAAATTTCAAATAAAATCAAGTAAATTCAAGTTTTTGTTATTAGCGGGTAAAGTAAGGAGCGACCCGGCTCAATAGTAACCGAAACTCTAGGAAACAGAATTTTGATACCAATAGATATATCAAAATAAGATTTTTATGTTGATTCCAAATATATAAGTTTCATTAAGTTTAGTCTTACCCATCAAAAGTTACGAGCCTGAGAAAATTTATCTGATTTTCGAAAAAAGGGGAAACAACTCCTAAAAGTCATAGAATCTTAATGAAAAGCACACCATCAAATTCAGCGTATCAGAGAACCCTACTTTAGAGATTTCAAGCTCCTATCTGTAAAAATGTGGAATTTTGTATTTTTTGCCATGAAGAAAGATCACCGATGCGTGTTTATTTATATTTTATTTCCCGGGGTGATCGTATCGACCCAGTGGTCCTAGAATATCGGGAGAGGACTCATTGGAAAGAAAATTACAAGTTTTAGTGCCCTTTTTAAGCGACCGAAAAATCGAAGGGCATCTAGGCCCCCTCTCACGGTCTTTTTTTTCTCAAAATCATCCGATCAAAATTTTGAGATAGCCATTTTGTTCAGCATAGTTGAAAGGTCGAATAAATATAGCTTTAAAGATTTCATGACCCCCCAGAGCCCCTGGGGAAAGGTATTTAAGTTACAAAATTTGCCAATTGTTTGCACGTAGTATTTGCTACTTGGAAGTATGCATACATTTTTCGGATGAGGGGGGCAAATTTTCTACAGGTGGTATTTTCCACGGGGACAACTTGTCGTGGGGAGGAAAGTTTTCAGGGGGGTGAAAGTAAGGAGCAACATTAAAACTTAAAACGAACAAAAATTATTACGTATATGAGGGGGATTGCTCCTCCTCAACACCTCGCTCTTCATGCTAAAGTTTGAATTTTGTCCCAATTCTTTAAGAATGACTCCTGAAACACTATGTTCTTTTCATTAGAACAATAAGAAACATTTTTTAAATACTAAATATCTTTAGCGTAAAGAGCAAGGTGTTGAGGAGGAGCAGCCCTCATATACGTAATAATTTCTGTTTGTTTTAAGTTTTAATGTTGCTCCTTACGTTCTGTTGAAAAAACTTAGTTTTTTTTTAAATTTAATCTTGAATAGGCCTGAGATAGGTCCCAAAGCAAAAAAAGGATTTTATTTTGATGTTCTTGGTACTTTAAGGAGTACATAAATTGAGAAACATTCTGTAATTATTGCTTTGATTCAGGTTGCGGCGACAGTCTTTAAAAGGTGTCTTTAAAAGTCTTCAAAAGACAGTCTTTAAAAGGTGAAGGCCTTTCTATTGAAGAATATAGAAAATCTCCAGACTTATTACGCAATATTGGAAATCTTAGAGAAAAATATAAAATTTTCGAAGAATGATCCTTAAAAAAAAATGCTAAAATTAATTAAATTGAGAGAAAAGCCGCACTCTACAAATATATTTTAATGACGTCCACAAGAATGTCTCGGTCCATTTATAATAAACAAATGGCTCCAAGCTGGTGCAACTGTTTGGTAGGGGAGACGTTTATCATACAATTTTTATAAGAGGAGGGGACCGAGACTAACTCAAAAGTATACTTTTAGGTACATTCTTAAGATTTTCCTGTCACTGCGCTGAGTCCTTTGGGGGGATCTTAGGCAAGGTATTACCTCCATCACCGTGTCTTGCTAACATGTTCACTCATCAAACATTCAGGAATTTTGAAGCAAAGAAAACAATAACAAATACGACATTTTTTTTTCTTTTTTGCAATATGGTACCAACGCAAATAAATATAACAGGTCATAGCAAAGTGCCTGAGGTTTTAAAAGCAAAAATCTGCGCGCAACATTCACTGGGCCTTCTTGGAAGCATCGTTTTAGGTTTTATACTAGCAATATACAATATTTTATCAACGTTTTGACGCCTGATCTCTTTTGATTTTAAATGATCTATTCATCTGAAAAAACAAGTCATGAAATAATTTCTAAACAAAAAATTCCAATTATAACTTAACTAAAAACAATCGAATTCGTAATGTAAACTTGAACATAAAATAAATCTTGCACTGTGCCGCTTTGAGGCCTGGGCACTGAAGTTTTCTCCCAATTCTCTCAACTATCCTCCAACTGCCTCTCTTTTTCAAAGAACTACCGTCTTTATAATTTTTCAAGTTGGGCCTCTACGTTTCAACTATCTTGCCAAACTTCATCACAGAATAGGGGGAGGCACGTAAATAGCTTCCATAGGAAATATTACGTAAAAACGGTAAAAACAGACCATTTGCATCAAAATTATTGGCAATTACGGAAAAAATCATAGAAAGAATATAATTTTGTGGTTCTGAGCCTAGAAGCCTTCCCCACATAAGTGACAAAAGGTTTGAGCACGTTGCGCGCCCACATACAAAAGCACGCAAAATGCACAGGTAGTTTTTTTTTTTTAATTTGTTTTATGTCTAAGAGCCAACAGAATTTAGTCCCTCATATCCTACGTGGAAGTTACTTCTCAAGTGTCATCATACGGGGGGACAACTCCCCATCCCCTTGGCTCAACGCAAATAAACACCAAGTGCAAAATTTTTGAAATACTAGAGGAACATGCCATTGGATTCTGAAAAAATGGTTTGTTTGACTGACAGTCGAAAGGACCTCAAAAAGGAGGTGTGGCATATTGAGTCCTTTAAGTGTCTGGTGCTACAAAATATATTATGAAAAAAAAATATCTAGACTTCACTTCCTAATCCTGCCTTGCCCCTTACAATAATATCAGCGGGCCCTCCTATTATTTATAAATGAATACCTAAGGTTTTACTTGGGAAAACGTCAATATAAAGACTCTTCTGGTACTATTGAAAGCCACGAAGCTGAAATAATGAGATACTAGCTTATCATCACATTGAATTGCACCCAGAAGGCAGGTGAATAAATTGTTAACTTACTGGTAATCCAAGAAGGTCTTTAAATACACCGCCATCAGAAGTAAGCAGTGCGTCCTCTTCAATAAGATGGACATCTGTCACGGGTATGGCAAGACGGCGAGAAATTTTTGTGGCTTCCTGTAGAGCTTGTGTACAAGTTCCAACTAATCGTAAGCTCTTCGCTCTTAACGCTTTTGCAACGGCGACAGTAGCCTACAAATAATGTTTTATATTGTAGATAACACGAGAAATGCTTGGGATAAACAGTTTAAGCTTTTACGAATTACTTGGTTTCTGAAAAAAATTTCCCAAAGCAAGAATTCGTAAAGGAAAAACCTCACGTTTTTGAAGTGACAACGACCTACTCGTTTCTTAATTTTAGCCCTCAATTTGAATCCAACGAGCAAACAGACGCACAAAAATTCGCGTAAAACTCCTAGCTAGGTCAAGTTGCAACTTGGCAAAAAATTAAAACCGGGAAAAATTCATATGGACATACATTCTTTGACCAGACATTCGCAAGACAGAAAACGATACATTCCCGAGACCCAAGACCGATAAAAGTTCCTTCAGTTCTTGCCTTAAATTCATTGGGATCAACCTAATGCTCAGTGAGGTGGCCTTAGCGCTAGGTAAATGAGAGGTACGAACTGGTTTGTTTTAGATAGGTTTTCAAAAAGTTTGGCCATTATTTAGACGCTATTAACGTGACGATAAAAATAGCGTTGTGTCAAAATCCTAAATACCAAAGGATTTTAAGGGAACCGAGCTTGAATGCATCCCCTCCGCCACGTTTCTGTCCGGCAGGAAAAGAGCAATGTTTGTCTAACGTTATGTGTTTGAATACATTAGTCCATCAGGACCAACCAGGGCTTGAAGCTGCATCAACACCAGGTTTTGCGGAAACAATACACCCTGCTTAATTGGATTCTGTCAAATCAATGTATCTGCAATATTAGATGCTTGAATTCAATAGTCTATAATGAGTAATGCAAGTATTGGTATTATTTTGCCTAGTCATAACATCATTTTGAGAGACGAATAAAACAGCCTTGGTGTTTGAGTAAAAAATAAAGGCAAACCAAACAATAAAGTGAATCTATAGGGACAGTCTTTGCCATTATGAAATATGGCACCGGTTGTCCTCTCTAGGATCTGTAAGTTGCAACCAAGGGAATTGGTTCGATAAATCCTCAATTCCATCCGAAACCCCTCTTCCTCAAAAGTATAAATTCTTTAAAAATTTCACTATTCCCTCCTACAGATTCATAGTAGATAATTTAAATCTGCTCCCTAACGAATTACAAACAAACAATACATACCCTAGCAACTGCTTCAACTCCAGGTGCTGCGGCAACAACATACTGCGCTGAATTGGATTCGTGAAGAAGGTTTTCCGTTGCTCTGGGGGAAGCTGTCATCAAAACCACATCATTTGCAGCTAAAACTGAAGCAACGTCTCTGAGTAATTTTGGATCACCAACGCCAATAGCCCCTAAAAATATTTAGGGTGTTTATAGCAGGAGCAATCCATGAGGAGGCTGTGGGGGCCATGATCCATCGGGATTTTCAAAAAAAGGAAAAAAAAAATATAACATGAAAGCAGCGACATCAATTCAGAAATTTTACTTTTCTAAATATATGGAGAAAAAATTTGGTTACTTTTTCGATTTTTTCAATGGAAATGCCAAAATAAGGTACCAAAGACGATACATTCAAATCTATGGGGGACAGTTGCCATCCTCGTAATCCCAGCCCCAGTTGACGCACCTGCATGAAGGAGAAAGGAACTTTTAGAAATATCTAAGGCTTTAATAATGTAATTTTTGAGGAATTAAGTACCAAGAATATTCTGGTGAGAAACGGAGGGCTAAACCCCATTTCCAGGTAAATTTTATTTTCTACATTTATTTCCCCGTCAAAAAAGGCTTCCGTGTCACCCTCTCCTTAGCCAAAATAGTCAACGGCGGTTCTAGGCCAGGGCAGGGGGGCAGCTGCACCCCCCCTTCAGTTTTTCTGATACCTGACACTAAATTACTTGTATTGTATGTTTTTTTATACTCTTATAATATACGTCCCCCCAACATTCTGAGACCTATAACCGCCACTGAAGGTAGTATCTAAAAGTTTTAATTATTAGAAGGAAATAGCACGATATATTAAGGGGAAATTACTCACATCTGGTTAGAATTATGCTAATTATCAGGGATAAGTCCATGAAACTTAATATTTATCAGGAAGGGCGCGATACAAAGTTTTACCCCAGATCCAGTTATAAAAAAAACGCATAATTTCGGAGTTTTCTATTGACAGTCTGTCTTGTCCTATTAGCTATTCCAAGTTGACCAATTTCAACGTGGATGGGCACAAACTCAAGAACAAGCCAGTGGAGGGGTTGACTCAGACAGGGCAATTTTTTTACAGAGTGAGCCAAAAGCTGTAAAAAAGACTAGACCAACAAGCTTTGAAGGAATGGCAGAGATCCGTAGAGTGTCGGCTCAAAGTTCAGCCAGCCATCAACTCTGTTTGGTTTGCTTTGTGTCCAGTTTTTGATGATGTATCCTTGCCAATTCTTTGATTTTTGGAGAAGGGTATGAATTTCCAAACGAGGTATTTTGTGCAGCACTTTCCCAAAATGGATTAAGCTTACCAGAATCAAATTCCGTGCAAGACCCTTCCTGCAGCAATCGCTACTTTTGACAGAAAGCGAAAATCTGTCCGAAATGTGGCAAAACAAATCGTGTCACTGAACCCAGAACTCTATTTCTTTGTGTATTGTCACCAATTGGTTCGACGGTCCAACTTAAATATTGGTGTAGATATTATCTACTAGATAGCACCTTTTTTACAGCTTTAGCGTTAAGTGATCGAAATGCTCCAGCAACTTAACTGACTAATTAACAACAGTTTTGGTTTGACTGTCCCAATGTTTTATTTGAAAACTAAGCACTTGGATATGTATTCTAATTTCAGGGTAGCCTATACCCTTAGCCAGGATGGCTGGCGTCGTTAAATAAGTCACAAAAGTAGTCAATAAAATGAATACCCAAAAACCACTAATGGATTTCTAAATTAGTTTATTGGATAAGAGTAAAAATGTTAAAAAAGCTTGAGTAACGGAAGTGAATTAAATTCAACCCACAGTTTTCCATGTCTTTATGTTCGATGCATAAAACAGGTGTCAATTTATGACTTTTTGAAGTTTTTGTCAAAGTAAATG
>JAQQPU010001862.1:33205-46112 GCA_029168905.1 Artemia sp. Kazakhstan ARC1039 | reverse complement strand
GTTTTTTTTTCAATTAGAAAAAAAAAATAGCAGACGGATACATCGCCGTGGCGCACTTCTTAATCACCTGCCCCGCTTTATGTGGTCTTCATTTACCATAAAAATCTATCAAAACAATAACCCATGTTTCCGCGTATTACCTCAGTCAATGATCCGTAGAAAACAGCTGCTAGGTTAGGGTCTCCCCCCATTACAGCCCCTACAGACTGATCCCTAATATCTTTAAAGTAATCCGTCAATATTTACGTCCGCCCTGTTCGTGATATATGCCAGCTAAAAAGGCCTTCATCCTTAATGGGTCAATTTTGTTATTCAGACATCTTTCCCCGGAAATTCAGCTTTTTTGTAATTAATGGAAAATCACTGGGCGCTTTAATAAAAGAGTCAACTTTTAAATTAAGCAACTTCAATGTTCAAAATATAGAAAACTTAAAACTGAGTGCATCTTGAATTTATTGAGAAAGCATTTGAAGGATTAAAAGCCAGTAATTCATGGAAATAGAATATCTTTGGACTCATGAAGAGCTAGCACAGGACGACAATTAAAAACAGCAGCTTCAAACCACAAAATTTAGGGGGAAAATGTCCCCCCCCCCCGATTGACGAAACTGATTAAAAGAAAATCATTTTCGAAAGAAGAAAAAACGAGGTAAAACTTAAAACCAGCAGAAAAATAGTCCATCGTAAAGAAAGAGGTTTATGAGGTGCAGTTAGATAAACATGTTTATTTAAATACAAATAAAAAGATTAACTCATATTTTCAAAAGAGCTCATCTCATAAAAATAGGTGAAATAAACAAAATACTTTGTCAAAAAGAAGGGATAAACAAATAAAACTAGAAAGAAAGAGGATAGAAAGAAGAAAGAAACTAGAGGATAATCTATGCGTTTTTTGTTTCTAAAAATAGTTATTTCAGTACTTGTGCGCTAAATGGTACACACGAAAGAAGTCAAGTTTGGTTAAGGCTAATCAAAAAAAAAAAAGGATGAATATATAATAGTTTAGATACAAGTTTGGGCTATATAATTGCACATTAGGGGTGGGGGCGGTGGGGTGGGGGTAAAGCATAGCATATATTAAATACGTAACCTAACCTAGGTACCTCCCCCCCCTAAACTCCAAAAAACAACAGTTTAAACATCGTAAAAGCAATGAACACCACGCTTTGCATTCCATTTTTCTATTGCAAATACCCGTTAGCCTGTTTTGTGTCTGGTTTCCTTGATTCAGTCTATAGCGGTGTTTACCAATGAGTGCACAAGTACCGTTAATTCAACTGAAAGTAAGGAGCAGTACTAAAACTTAAAACAAACAAATTATTCAGTATATGAGGAGAATTGCCCCTCCTCAGTAACTCAGTCTTCACGCTAAAGTTTTTTAGTACTTTTAAAAAAAGCTTCTTATTCTAATTAAACGACCTTTGTGTTTCAGGAATCATTGTTAAAGAATTGGGACAAAAAGTCAAACTTTGAAGGATTAGAAGTAGGAAAAGATGAGTATAACTATTCCAAAGGTTCAAGAGATTAATTTTGCGACAGGAAAAAGAGGAGCTGGGAAAGGCATCGTCAAATACTCTAATTTGGGCTGCACATCTCTTTCCAAAAATTGCATCACGCACCATTAAAATTCTTTGAGGTATCAGGAAGTCATCATTTTGAATTAAAATAGGTCAGGTACTTATGTATTATAGCGACCCCGCTCAAGTTTTTGATCTGAGTAGATCTGTTAGATCCGAGAAAAACCGGTTTAGCTGTCTGTATTCGAAGACAATAAGCTTAGGCTCAGTGGAAAAACTACGTCGTAGGCATATTTTAATTAAATGTTTAATAGTACTGGTGCGTTATAGAGGCCTTTACAAACTGTTGTTTTTGGGGTTTAGGGGGGAGGTACCTAGGTCAGGTTAGGTTACGTATTTAATAAATGCTATGCTTTACCCCCACCCCTAATGTGGAAATATATAGCCTAAATTTGTTTATAAACTATTATATATTCATCCTATTTTATTTTATTTCATTAGCATTAACCAAAGTTGACTTTTTAGAAAGGCCCATATAATGCACCAGTAGCCTACCTTTTTAATATATAGAGTTGATATTTTGATTAAGTTTGGTGTTTAATATAATGTATTCTGGGTGGCCTGCTTTTCATAATTCTTTGTCGTAGTTTCCATGATTTTGTTAATAAAGTATTATATTTTCATCATGTTTTGGTATATTTCATTAGGACTAACCTAACTTCACTTATTGAGTGGGGTTTCTATAATACATAAGTACCATAGGCCATTTGGGAGATGGTGAAGGGGCAGTGGTGATTTGAAGGATTACTGATAAACTTCTGTTCCTCGAAAGTGACAACTTATATTTATTCTCAATAATTTTTTGAGTCTGTAAATTATCACAGGAAACAAAGCACGAAGCCCTTTTAAGTAGCCACTAACCCTAAGTCAAACACCACTTGATATCTTATATGCCTCCACTTGAAAATTCATTAGCAAATTTCCGCCATATTGCTCACGTCTGGAAAAAGGGGAAATGTTCCCCATTGTTTCCGTTGTATATTTCCGCCTTCTGTTTGATGTTTCAACATTGAGCGAGGTCACTACAGTCGAGGGATGGGCATAAAACGGAAATGGGCATACGGCGGAAATCACTCAACAAATATTTAAAAATACAAAAGTTAAGTAATTCTACCCACATTCATTTCCTCAATTGCTAGAACCCTACCTAAGAATGCCACTTTAGGAGGGAGGGAGCCATGGCCCTTCCTTGGCTGCGGTTATTGACTTGTATGCCAAAAGTGAGAAAAACCGTGTCAATGCTGATTCATCTGCGCTCACTCTTTCTAGGCATATCTCCAAAATTCTCCCCACAATTCATAGATTTTTTACACATTTCGCCTGTTTTTGTATTTGTCTATTTCTTCCTTAAAAAATTAATTCCTGTGTACGTTCCTGGCTTTTTCATGGCCCTAAATTCCAAAGAAGACAGGTAATTGTAGCTCTGTCATCCCATCCCTCACCCTCGTGGGATGTCAGGCCAGTTAGCCTAATTTGACAATAGATTGGGGAACTCCGCTCACCCATAGAACTTTACTATCCTCGGGTATAATGCAAACGAATTACGCTTATCTCATATACACAAGTTAAACACGATTGACATCTATCATTATTACAAAGACCATTGAATGAATAAAATACTTATGCATCCAATAACAATAGGGTATGGAAGATAAGTTCTCTAAAATACTCGTTACCCAAAGTGATATTCTTGAGACATGGCTTTTGCTCTTCAAAACGGTATTACTGACCACTGAGCATTGGTCCTTGAATTCTGATAATCTGATAATCGTCGTGCACTGGAATCAACCTATACTAAAGCTGCTAGTACAAAGAACCTTGTTGCACCGTTAAGCCCACTATGGTGGGTACCCTTTTGACCACTCCTCCTTCATCTCTATTTGTTTAAAGTTTCGGTACTTATTTACTATCTGTAACACACGCGCCATATCATATAGGGAAGATGCTTAAGAAATTTCTCTCAATTTCAATAGAGTTTTGGATTGGAAAACGTTTGTCATTGCGTTTAAAATGTTTAAACTATTGTATTTTGGGGTTTAGGGGGAAAAAAGGTACCTAGGTTGGGTTAGATTAGGTTACCTATTTAATATATGCTATGCTTTACCCCCACTCCCATAATGTGCAAATATATAGCCGAAATTTGTTTCTTAGCTATTATATTTTTATCCTATTTTGAATTATTTCATTAGCATTATCCAAACTTCACTTTTCGCGTGTGTTACAGATAGTACATTAGTACCAAAATTTCTGCTTCAGTACGAGCCCAAAAGTTTCTGAAGATTAAACATTCCTTTTTATTATTTCATCGCAGCCTAAGCAAACCGTCATGCCCTCAGTTCGGTATTCATCTCATCCCCTTCCATAGGTATAACTAGGTAAAACTATCCAAGGAAATAGTAAAGTTTGATACCTTTGCAGGCCAATTAAACTATCCCCAAGAAAACATTCGTAAAAAAGCTAGCATTTGATCCTGTTTTTCATTTAGCGACCATTAAAAAAAATCCCTTAGTAACCAACGGCCCTGTCTAACCACGTACACACGAATTTTATTTCAGAACGGTAACAACAAAAACCTTTTTTTATTTGACAATTTAATCAAGCAGTAGTCTACCCACTAATTCAAAAAAAGGAAATGGGGGGGGGGCATGACCCCACCATGCATACGTCCCTGTCCTTGACGTCTCAAACACCCTAGATTTGTGCATTATTTACATTCCAAAGATCTTTAGCCTATACAACATTGTCCTCTTGTATTATAATATATATTCCAGATTTTATAGAATTACAAGTCCTTTGCTCTCCTCTATATTTCCCAGTTGTTCACAATATTTTAAAACAATGCGATTAAAGATCTGCTAGAATTATACGTAGACGACAATGCATTGATTCATAAAGACAATACAACCCAAAAAAGAAGTAAGCTGATATGTACAGTACAGACTGGACTTGAAAACCACAATTGAGTTAGCTATAGGCAAGTTATATACAGCAGCCAGGAAATGAAACCCAAGTGACGGCTTTGAAAAGGGAGGCGGACTGCAACTTCCGTTACAGACAGCACATGTGCAACTTCGGTCAAGCGTTGAAAATTTGATGGGTTATTCTTCTTGAAAAAAGGATGCTTGTTACGAATTTGACTGTGAAAAAAATTTACAGCGCTGTGGCTAAAATAATAAAAAAACAACAACAAGCGTGTGTCAACTGACTAAACGGTATTATTGTGCACCCTACAAAACATCCTTCAACAGCCTATAAGAATGGCAAGATCTCAAATAAAAGAAAAATTCGCACTGAATCTTGGCCGTAAAAATGGTTCTAGACGTTTACCGCCCCCCGCAGAAAATTGGGTTTTCCAAATTTTAGGATTTTATTTGAGTTGTGTTTTTTTTTTTTTTAGTTTCGCCGAGAATGGCCAAGGAAAAGGAAAAAGAGGAATTTACGCACCATATGTATCATAAAAACTACTTTTCGTTCCTTGACTTAGTCTTTGTCAAGGAATTCTGTTTTACATCTTTTTGTTTTTTTTCTATTAAGGACATTCTGGACGGTCATTCAAACTTTCTATCAATCGCCATCAACGCTTGACTCAAGCGTCAAACAGGCTCCTAGACGGTCAATCAAGCTTTAATCAATTGATTGAAGGAACCTTTTGATCAAAATGATTGGCCGTCTATGGTGTCCTATAGACTCTATTTTTCTATATACTCCGCGGGGGGAGGTATTTTTTGCGAGGAATAATTTCCCCGCGGGGCCTCTTCCCCGGGGGGGGGGCAAACACTGGCCACCGTAAAAATTAGCAAGTCGAACCAACCCAGTACATGTGAGCCAACATTTTCCAGTTAAACAGCCACGTTACCTTTTTTTATTTGGACTGAATCTTCTTAAATAACTTATAAGGTTCTTTAAGTGTCCTAAACCATAGACCGGCAAATTTGTGTGCATTTTTCGCGAAACAGTATGTTTCTACAAAAACTAGATACCAAATATTCCGAAAATAATCCCTAGGAAACAAAACCCTTCAATGAATAAAGGGTTGGATATAAAAATAAGATTTCAACTCCCATCCCAGTAAACACTTGAAATAACTGAACAATAGCAGAAGAGACTTTATGACTTCAATTGTATGACAAATCAAGAAGGGATTGTGAGAGTACAAAACACAGCAGTAGTGCAAGGGATTGTACGCTATGCTTCCGGCCCCGTACACAAAAGGCCCCCTTTATGTATCCCCTTACACTAGGGCCCTTATTTTATAGCACATTATTAATGAACTTTTTTCGAGATAGAGAACTTATCAAGGTTTATGTACGGAAAAAACTGAGGTATATTACCTAAATCATGATATCCGTTGTTATTCAATGATTTACATGAAGAAAGTGTTTTGAAACCAAAAATAGCTCATTAGAGAGGAAAATGCCTTTAAACTAAGGGTAAATCCAGGAAAGGATCTGATCCCTTCACGGACTTTACAAACCGTTGGACACGGACTTTACAAACCGATCAGATCCAGGAAAGGATCTGATCCCTTCACGGACTTTACAAACCGATTCAGCAGGGGGGGGGCAAAACTAATAAAGGAAATAAGGAAAGTATAAAGAAAAAGAAAAGTAATTGGAAATCAGAGTAATGTAAAAAGGAAAAGAAGGCAATGAGTTTAGTAAGAAAACGAAATAAACAAACCTATAACAGGGGAAGTGCCGTTTTCTTTCTTCATTAGGTCATTTAAGATGGTCACTGCATCCGCTTTTGAGGCAAAGCTTCTTACAGGTTTGATATCTAGAAAAAAATCATTAGATTTTCTAATTCAATGTAGTCAGTGTGAAAAGAGTCAAAATCGCAATGTAGATCAATCAAAAGGGCAAACAAAAATCCAGTGTTTTAATTTTTTCCACCGGTCTTTAGCATCGAAGTTTAGAAATCTCAAATAAAAATAAAGTGATCTTTACAGATAAGTATATAATTAGATATTTAATAGGGTGCAAAAAAATGGTAATAAACAATAAAAGCACAAACGTCACCGCATATTCCCTACAAAGTTTAACGACCGGGAATGCTGGAAGAAAAACAAACACTGACTAAAAAGGGAAATGAGAAGCAGCTGTCCCCCGTGACTACGCATTAAAAACTAAGCAGGACCAAAGGGCCATCTGCAACCAAAATAAGAACACACAAGTCCAATTTGGACCAGGGGCATCTACGACGTATTAATAAAAAAAAGGTAAAAAGAAATATACTTTTTTTTATTTTGATTGAAGTCAAAAATATTTTTATTTGTAGTTGTGATCAAGAAGAACTGATATTGATAGTTCACATCCAAAAATGAAGCTTTTGACTAACCCTTATAAGACAAAAATACACTAGTAGGTAAAACAGAGTGTGATATCTCATAAAAATATGAATTTTCTTGCAAAAAAACCTTTTCCACAAATACCGTCTTCCTGAATTAATTTTCTTGGGCTTGTCAATCGCCACCACACACAAACTTCTTGGGTAGACTTATTCATGACTTTAGATACCAATCTTTAAAGCTAAACGTTAAATGTATTTTATTATCTTAAATAAATTTTCTAAGCCGAGGGCGTGTCCAGAACTTTTGTTTAGGGTTTGGGATTAAAACATTTTTACAAAACGAACAAAAAATCTGTTTATATATATTTTTGTTGGGATTTTACGAGTCGGAAACAAATTCCGGTGGGAGGGTTCAAACCCTGTAATCCCATCCCCCCCCCTAAAACGGCCTTGCTCTAAGCTCTAAGTAAACCATGCAGCAGAATTTCATATATATATTTTTTTTTTTTTAACCTACTCTACACAATCTACAATACAATCACAAGCTTAATAAGAATATGGGAAGATATATACAAGGTTTTGATCTCGATTTTCTGTAATTTATCACTTCTTCCCCCCCTTAATCTGGCCTTGCTCTAATCTCTGAGTAGCCTAAACCATGCAGCAGAATTTCATAAACTTTGTTTTTACTCTACTCTCCACAATCTAAAATACAATCACAGGCTTAATAAGAATATGGGAAGAGAAATATAAGGTTTCGATCCGGTTTTCAGTAGTTTATTTAAATTTAATGAAATTAAAAAATTAAAATTTAATTAAATCAAATTCGTCTGTAAAAGTAAACAACCAGCTGAACTGTTGCACATATCTATTATTTTTTTAATATTTTAATTTAAACCATTGAATAAAAATATATAAATGAGCATTAAATTTAAACTGGATTTTACCTATAAAAATAAGCAGCAAAAACCAATTCTTTAAATTCTTCATTCCTTCTGTCTAATCTATATACAGCGATAAACAAGCAAAACTGAACTACTGCTTGTATGCCCCTCCCTTGCCCGGTAAATGATTTTTCTA
The DNA here is from genome assembly GCA_029168905.1 of Artemia sp. Kazakhstan ARC1039. NCBI lineage: Eukaryota > Metazoa > Arthropoda > Branchiopoda > Anostraca > Artemiidae > Artemia > Artemia sp. Kazakhstan ARC1039. Next base: position 38,166 of record JAQQPU010001862.1, on the reverse strand, counting down.
AGATTTAATAGCCATATGAACACATAGGAGAGTTGATATATAGAGAGCACCCTCCCCCCCCCCTCAATATTAGTTTGAAAGATCCCGTTCCTGCCAAAAATGCGGATATAAACGTGGCATTTGTCTTTTAACATCTTAAATAGGAAAAATCCCCCTGAATACCTAAGGCTCGGACGTACAAAAAGACTTACCAATTTTTGAATGGAAGGGTCCAGATTGGTTGTTAATTACCTCTGTGGCCCAAAAAGCAGCAGCTTCAAGTTGATTAGGGACCCTCTCTTCGTTTTCGTCAATTGGATACGACCCACTATGGTGACCGTCAATAATAAGTGCTAAAAAACAAATAAACTATTTAAAACATATATAAAAATGCACAGTTTGGGTTAATTAACGGCTGAGAAAGAACATAAAAAGCGACTTTTCCCGTTGTTAGGCCTGTCTGAAAGATTTGTCGAGTGAACCTGGGGGTTGGGTAAAAGAAATATGTAATTTTCGGGCATTTTTACAATAACTCAGCATAATTGAGGGATCTCAAAACCAGAAACATCCACTGTTTTGGTCACCCTAAATTTTATTTCTGTTGAAATTAAAAATCTGTAAAGTGATGAGGTTAAGCAGAGGCTGAAGAAGCACGGTAAGCTTTTGATTTGAGTTCAGCAAATTTCACGAAGAAAAAAACTTGATGTTGCTAAAGCAGTACCCTTTCAATCCAAATATTTAGATATACTTATTTGAAGTTATAACCCAATGCGCTGAAATGCTACCACCTTAAAATCTAGGTTTATTAAAAGTTTTCAATAGTTATTACATCCTTGAACTATTCGTACATGTTGACGGGTTGTAGATGTAGATCAAGGGCTCAAATTTTAGAAACACCTTCGACTTGATTTTTCAGAGGGCAATTATTAAACTGATCGTCCGTAGATATTAAGTTTCATTTTTTGCACATACTCATAATGGCTCCAGTCTAAAAGCGTCCCTGATCCCTGGGGAAACAACCAAAGATTAAGCATGGATAAGTGATCCAGAAGCAAAAAAGTTTGTATTCCATCCCCCTTTTATTTTTATACGCACCACAAAGTGTAGATTTCCCCTGAAAAGTGAGATGCATTTATTCAGAATTCGCGAATTTTAATAGGAAGTTGCTTGATTTTCCTAAGAGGAGGTATCCAGGATCTTAAGTTGAAGAATCCCCCCCCCCCCAGGTATGATCGTTTAAACATGACTATAGTAAGAAAACTTTCAAGTATAAATAATGCTTTTCGCTCACCCACAACCGAAAACTAAATTATTTGAGAAATTCGAAAACAGCCACGATCCCAGGAATTAATTTTTGAGTCCAAACTCTGGAATGAGGGGGGGGGGGGGGTCATACCCACCAATATAGCAAAGAATAGGCAACTCCTCAGACACCTTTTAAAATATAAGTAGCTATTAAAATCATAATATTTCTGGGGCTCCATTCACTCCCCTCCAACGGACGTGCCTACTAAAAATTAACAGGTTTAACGTTTCTTAAAAATGAAAAGAAACCATGTTTGTAACTTTTACATAAAGAAACCCCGTCAACGGAGAAAAGATGTATTAATCAGCTATATGCAAATGCACACACATAGCATGCTATTTTACGAAATTACAGCTTTTCATTTGATTTATGCCTCGTTGCAATTCTCCATAATGAGACAGTAAGTGGCAGAAAGGTTTGTGTTCAAGTTTTGAGTTTTACTACTGACATTAAAACTTAATTTTCATTTTTTTTTATTTGACTTTCTAACTTCTTAATTCTGCTTTTAAAGGCTTTTCAAAAATAAGCGAAGCATAGAGTTCTCTCTGACCAAAACTACCGTTACTCCAGGAAGGCTATTTTGAAGGTAAAAACCGAAATAAGTTAAATTATTATGTTGAAGACAAGAGGCTCTTTATTAAGGCAACAGTAGTCTGCTGCCTATGATACCAGTTCGTGAATTTTTAGCATCAGTACACCCATCTAAGAAAACTTCCTACACACCCTAGTTTAACAATGTAACTAGTTTTTGGATTGAGCTGTCACGGTTGCAGCTATAGCTGCAAACAAGCAGAGAGCAAACCACGGTCCATAGTAACCGATAGTTAAAAACGTTGTTTGAAAGGGACAAAAATTGCCATCTCTAGCTGGTTCAGGAATGACAACTATCACTTCAATTAATCGCAATAATAACATGCTATTTAGAAAACAGATTTATAATAATTTCGAAAAAGAGCCCGAAACCCCTCGTAAATAGCGTCGGATCGATATGAAAAGTACACTACGGGAGTGTACAAAAATCGTCAAAAATCCAATTCATAAGAGTTATAGCCCCCCCCCCATCACCCCTGAACAACAAGGAGTCACTTTTCACATGGTCTTTTTTCATCCTTTTGCATGGTTCTTTTTTTCATGTCCTTTCTTTCGTCTTTTTCTCCTCCACAGCTAGTGGGGCACTGGATCATCACAGACTTGTTTGCTCATTTTAAAGCATTCTTCCCACTTCCTACATCTATCCACATTAATATAAGTTTGACTTAATAAAGCCATCATTAAGTGCAACATTTTACCCAGGGGGCGTCACGTATGGGGGGAGGGAGGCACTAGCCTAATGTTTTCAGCCGGTTAAAATAGTGACGCGAAGCGCTGCTATTTTTCCTGGCTACATTTTTATTTAAGGCTGATGTAAATATATGTCGTAGAATGAATTGCAGAAGATGAGTCTCAGTCAATGAAAAAACAAAAAAAATAAAGTCAATTAATTTTAATAGCAATATCACCTAAATAAGTCAGTGAAAATGACCAGTGAGTCGGTAAAATCCGTAGCCCCTCCCCATCGTCAAACATTTTGGTTAGAGACGCCTTTGATGGCACCAAAACTAACACTTTGGGTGCCATTTCTGAAGTGAAAAGGCTGCGAAGCATGAAAAGGTTATCAGCGTAATTTTAACTTCAAAAGCCTTCCACATAAGACGTAAAACCCTGTACAATCTGTATACTACTCCTCCCAGCCTCATTAATAAGTTTTATAAGTCGTCTGCTGACTAACAGATCTAGGTTAGTTCTAATGGCTAGGCTGGAATAGTGGCATCAATTCGCAGAAATTTAAGGGAGGTGGAGCAAAATATATTTTTCATTATCAAGGGGGGTGGCGTTTATTTTTGTTCTTTTTTTATTTTTTCAATGAAATACCAAAATAAAATTTTCAATGAAATTTTCCAAAAAGCGGTATTTTTCGTAATCTAGGAGGGACAAAAAACTCTAAAGGGCGGGAGGATTTTTCATTTAAATGTTACAATTTTCCTAATATCTATTCCCTTTCTAGCACCTCTCTAGCAGAAAAGAAAGAAAGAAGAAGGATGCGAAAAAGTGGCTTTCTTTATTGTTCAAGGTGGGGGACTGTAATAATCCTACATAGGGTTTTCGACCATGGTGATTCCAAAGGTGCAATTTTCATTTATATTAATAAGTTCTCCAAAATAGTTGAAGTCCAAGAAACGAAAATAACGAAAGTATACTTTCTAATGAAAAGTTCAAAAATTCATTGCAGCAATACAGGGAAAAATTGAAATAATAATAATAAGAATCTCCGTAAATTATATTAACTACCCATATTAAATTTTTTTAATGTTTTTGGGTTTCTAGTATGTGATTATATTGTACTTCATGTAGGACAATATTTTACAAATAATTGAATTTTGATCTACAATTCCTCAAAGATGCCAAGGATAATGCATCCCATTGACTCTTTGTGCGAAAAAAATGCAGATATTTTTAAGGGAAGAATTAAGAACATTATTTCACAAATAATTGAATTTTGATCTACAATTCCTCAAAGATGCCAAGGATAATATATCCCATTGACTCTTTGTGCGAAAAAAATGCAGATATTTTTAAGGGAAGAATTAAGATAGATGCGTAGTAAAACCAGTATTTAATACCAAATTGCGACAAAAACTCATGTTGGCTTCTTTAATTTCTTCGCCTAAGTTGGAATAAACTGAAACAAACTGAATCTCGATATTTCTCCATGTTTACAGAATTCTAACAAACTGAAAACTCAGCTTGCTTCAGATTTTAGAGAATTTAAACTGTATCGTAAAATTTTTGATGTCATGGCTGGTAGAAGACTGTTGAGAGATTTATACATCATTTTTTTTATTTTCTGCAGGCCACTTATGGATTTTTCTGCTCCGGATCCTATTTTGTTTCTTCAGTTTTGCGTTTTCAGCGAAGAGGCAGTTTTTCAGAAATTTACAACAATAGGAAAATGCCAAGATTCAGTTTATTTGAAACAGATTTTCAAATACATGTTGCATAAACTGGGAAGCAGCAATTTTTTTCGTTTATAAATTTCAACTTTGCTCTTTACTTTCATTAGAAAAACTATTTTTTTATCTTCAGATATAGTCCGAGCTATATCTCACTTCTTTCGAAAATGACCTAGATTGCGTGAAATATATTGACCCTGTGTCTCTACGAGGGGCTTCTTACTTACAAGAATCCCGTCCACCAGGTGAGAAGTGCCACGTATTCTAAAAGAGTGCCACGCGTGTAATGAAGAGGCTTGGTGCTGCGTAGGCTAAGTGTACCATGCTTGATGGAACAAGTGGCGCGATGTGTAGCAGGTGGCAGAAGCATTTTACGATAGACTTAGAGATACACTTACAGAAGCGTGTTCACTCTTAGCAGACTGAAGAGATCAGTCGTTCCGGGAAGAAAATCAAAGATTCCAAATTCAATTACAAAAGGTAAGCCCTACTACACTTTTACTGATTCTATCTTTGTCAAATCACCGGAAATAAACTAGATCCCAGGGAATGTCCAAAACCTTATTTTGACTCTCCTCGAGGTTTACAAAAGTGAGACAGGTCTTTGGGTTTTCAGTACGATGGCAAATGCGTGCTTTCATTTCTAGAAGAAAATGAAAATTGCCCGTCACCCATAGAAGGTCCAA
>JAQQPU010001862.1:0-33105 GCA_029168905.1 Artemia sp. Kazakhstan ARC1039 | reverse complement strand
ATATATATATATATATTCTTACCTATGCCCCGGAAAATATTTCCAAAACTGCCCCGCCCCCGTAAAAAATTTAAAATTTCGGCAGTTGTCTATGAGGAACAAAGCAGATATGAACGCAGGATTTTATTTCTGGTGAAGAGGAAATCCGTCTAAACAGTCAAAAATGCCCTTATGATATGAAATTTCAAGGATATTACGAAAAAATCGCAAACAGATGACATTTCTGAGGTTCAGGGCAGGAGCACCCCTACGTACGGGACTATTAAAACCCGGAAGTGACCAGATTTGTCCTGTTCACATTTGGACGGTTAGTTAGCGTTATTAAAGGAATTCAGTTAATTCCTGCTCAATCCCCATTTCACAGGTTGACTTCACATTATCGTTTTCTCTAAAATGCCGGGAATAAAATGACAGCATATATAGCTGTAAATTGAACCAAAAATGATTGAAAATAGCATAAATAAACCGAGCGTCACATATAATTTCCCATTTTATTAGCTACTGTTTCTCCAACTAACAACTATTATTACTTATATGATGAAAACATATGGCATGGTTGTATTTTTTTCGTCATAGTTGGTAAGATTTGTGACCAGCGTTGTGTAACACCACTGTTGATAAAGAATTGACCGGATGTTCACACACAACCTAAGCTCAGCCGATAAGAACTAATTACTGCAACAATTTGAGCTTTGCTTCGCTGCACTCTGACTACTTATTTGTGGCCATCTTGGATCATTTTGATGGTTACAATTGCCAAAAGCAAGATGTAACAAAATTTTAAAAAACGAATAATAAACTGCAAAAGAACTTTCAAGTTTGATACAAGATACCAAAGTCGGTCACGGTAAAAGGAAGTAAGTGAAGGCACCAAATATAGAAACGGCAATAGTGACCGCTTCTTTCAATTGCTTTCTACAAGAACTTATTTTAGTCGGACAAGACAAAAAATAATGTTGAGGTGGACGACCCCCTTTTCAAACTATTTCACCAAACGAGGATGAAAGATTCAGCTTCTTGTTTTTTAGAATACTGAGAAGTTAGTAAGAAACAGCAAAATGGATACGACAAGGCGACTCAAAGATTATAGGTAACATACAAGAGTGGAAACTGGCGCTAGTGTCGATAAAAAAAAACCGCCAACGCCATTTATTGTTTGGCATATTTTGACATTTTTTCAAGTTTTGTAATCGTGTCTCTTTCAGAAACTGAGATCAAGCACTTGTTACTGTACTATTTTTGCCGATTGAACCACTAAACATTTTTTCCTTATTATTGCACAAAAAAGGCCAAGAAACGCCAAACGCTAGATGATGTTGATGAGTCTTCTCGTCGACACTAATGCCAGTTCCCACTCTTGTAAGTTACCAACGCTCTTTGAAAACAACCGGCAGTACTCAGTCAGGGTCCGGGTTACCCCCTGTAGCTCGGAAGTGCTATTTTAGCACTATTTCATTATATGTAGGACTGTAGCACGTAGTCAGGCTTGTCACCTGTAGCACAAAGGGCTCTTTTGGCTCTATAACAGTCAAATTTTTGACTCTAGCATCGAAAATCACTGCGTAACACGCAAATTTGTGCAATTGTAAAACTTCAAGAACTGACCGTGGTTGACACCCTGGTCAGGGTTGCCACCTGTAGCACAAAAGTGCTATTTTAATTCTATTTTAGCACAAATGTAGTCAATTTTTTGCTTATAGTACCGAAAATCATTCTGCAGCACGCAAATTTGGGCAATTAAAGCACTTTAGGAACTTATCGTGATGGCAACTCCGTACTCAGTTCAAGGAAAATGCTAAAGAACTCAGTTTGACAAACAAACAACACAACATCTTTGGAAACATTGTAATTAAAATATTTTAGCAGTGTTTTTTAATAGGAAAAATACTGTTTCCTAACAATACAAACAAATGAGTAGTATGTCCACATTCGGGAAATTCTGCTAGTCAGACATGTTTTTATCATTAGGCTACATGAGCTTTTCTTCTTTTTCTTACTAATGCGTACTTTCTGAAAGCAATGATTTTATGAAGCCAATTTCAAGGATTTAAGAGATCAGAGGCATGCTGGCGTCAATTCACTTAAATTTAGGGGGAAGGAGGGCAAAATGTATTTCCAACATCTAGCAGGGAGGCTGAATTGTCGTTCATTGGGGTTTTAACAATGAACATGCCAAAAAGAAAAACATTTTTAAATGAAAATACCCGACAAATGTATTTTAAAAATTTGGCGGGTAAAACACTCTAGAGGGGACAGCGATTGAAAAGACGCTAGATCTATACAACATGTCTTTCTTTATTTAAAAATATATTAGATGGTTTTTACGCCCAACCCCACTCCTAGACTAGGCCAGCAGCTGGACTGATTAATTCTACTCTTTTTAAGGACGTTTTCAGTTTTGATGATTTAAAATGAGCCTTTCACTTTTCCTAGCAAGTCAGAAAATGTTGGAAAAAAAAGTTTCGGAAAAACATTGTTGAAACCGTATATTGATGATCGAAAAAAAAAAACAAACAAAAAATAAATCTTCTTTATTCAAACAAGCCATTACTAAGTCATTACTAAGGGTAACAAAATCAAAAGCGAATTTACGTGTCTAACTTTAAATCTATCATTTAATTCTGTCTATCAATTTGATATCTTTAAAATTATCGAAGACGAAACATGAACCTGTTCAGAACAATTATCATATGCAAAGCCAAATCTTAGAAAGGGGCGTAAGGAGAATGATTAGCCTATACGGAATACCACATTTGAATATACTTTAGTTTTTCAGAACAATTTCGTGATTAGTGCAATCAGGCATGGAAAAAGTCCCAAACCTACCAGTAGCAGAATTCGACTGAATTCCAAAAATTGCCAAATCTGCAAACAAATTCCATTAGGCCATGAAAACAACCAAGTAGCATTGCTACTATTCCACCCCACGGCGGAGAGCAATATATAACAAGAATCTGTAACGACTTTACTAAATGAAAAAAAGTCACCCACAATTTTGACAGACCATGTCAGGAACGTAGGCGCAGACTTATTCTGGGCACCAGATTTTCGAGTGCAAATACGAAAAAAGCGCATAAGCAGGCGAATTACATGGGGAATATTCTAAAAATAAATCTTTAAAATGTCGAGATTTTGGAGACCAGGACCCAAACACTGGTCTGTCCATATCCAGAATTCTAAATAAGCCAAATTAATTAAGGAGAGGGGAATTATTGAATTTCTCTTTAGATGGGGGATGACAAAACCAAAAGGAACGGTCTTTTAGGAGAGCATATTTCATTTTTTTTTTTCATAGAGGGCTTATCGGACCAATTTACACACCCCTCTCTGTGCGTAAATTCCAACAGGCCGATTATTCAGAGATCAAATCTGACGATGGGAACAAAGGATAATCTCTTACCCCGCTTCCAAATTTAAAGAAGAAAAGGGCATCGAAACAAAATTCGGCAGACAAGAGTTGCGTGAATTGAAGGAGGGGCAACTGCCCTATATTTTGGAAAGTACCTTTTATAGTATTTCCAGCGAAAATGGTATTCTTCATGAAAGAAACTATAAAAAAAAATTGTCTCCAACTAATTTTCGTGAATTGACACCACTAGTTGACAAAAATAAATGTTTAAACGGCTTTACCAGTTTCGACAGTTTTAAATATGTTAACGGTAGCAAGCATCAGTATAGACGAATCAAATAAAAAAAAAATCGGATTTTAAATCAAAAACTGCTTTCCTTTTTGTGATCCTTTTTTGCAAGTGATTGGATTTTGGAGCTATAGCATGCTAAATAACATTAGCAAGGGGAATGGTATATTTCATATCTGACACAAGTCTTTAAAAAATCTGACACCTAAAAAATCTTTTGGTACTTATCTATTATATAAAACACACTCGAGAAGTGAAGTTTGGCGAATGCTAATGAAATAAAACAAAATATGATGAAAACACAATGCTTTAGTAACAAAATTATGAAAACTACCACAAAGAAATATGGAAGGGCCCAGAGCGCGTAACCTAAAATAACCTAACCTAACCAAAATACCAACTAAATATTTAATTAAAAAAAAAAAATTATGGAAGGGCTCAGAGCGCGTAACCTAAAATAACCTAACCAAAATACCAACTAAATATTTAATTAAAAAAAAGCTATAATGTAGTTTCTCAACGAGCCGAAGGTTATTGTCTGGTATAGACAGCGTGAAAAACCAGGTATTCGCAATACAAGTTCTTGGGTGGGTTTTATATTTTAGACAAGTACAAATCTTTTCAAAAGGAGCGACCCGGCTCAATAGTAACCGAAACTGTAAAAACCGGAATTTTGATACATCAATAGCATCAGATTTTTATGCTGATTTCAAATATATAAGTTTCATTAAGTTTAGTTTTACCCATCAAAAGCTACGCGCCTGAGAAAATTTGCCTTAGTTTCGAAAAAAGGGGGAAACCCCCCAAAAGTCATAGACCTTCAATGAAAATCACACTATCGGATTCAGTGTATCAGAAAACCCTGCTGTGGAAGTTTCAAGCACCTATCTGCAAAAATGTGGAATTTTGTATTTTTTGTCAGAAGAAAGATCACGGAAGCGTGTTTGTTTTTTTTTTCCAGGGGTGATCATATCGATCCAGTAGTTCTAGAATATCGTAAGAGGGCTCATTTGAACGGAAATTAAAAGTTCTACTGGCCTTTTTAAGTGAACAAAAAAATTGGAAGGCAATTTAGCCCCCTCCCACGCTAATTTTTTCCCCAAAGTCACCCAATCAAAATTTTGAGATAACCATTTTGTTCAGCATAGTCGAAAATCTAATAAATATGTCTTTGAGGATGACTTAATCCCCCAAAGTTCTCGGGGGAAGGGCTGGAAGTTATGAACTTTGCCCATTGTTTACATATAGCCTAGTATTGGTTAATGGGAAGTATAAAACGTTTCAGGATGGATTTTTTTCTGATGGAGGGGTGTTGGAAGAGGTGGTTACGGGAGAGGATCCCTCCATTGAGGATGTTTCCTTGGGGAAAGGGACATTTCTATGAAGGGGGCGCCGGATTTCCCAGCATTATTTAAAAAACGATCAGAAATTAAATAAAAAAAAACTAGTTTTTTCAACTGAAAGTAAGGAGCAACATTAAAACTTAAAACAAACAGAAATTATTACGTATATGACGATGTTGGCCCCCTAGTCAATACCTTGCCCTTTTCGCTAGAGTTTTTTTTTTTAGTAATTTCAAAAAAGTTATCTATTCTATTTAACCGGCCTTTGTGATTCAGGGGTTTGTGATTCGAACAAAATTCGAACTTTAGAGTAAAGAGCAAGGTATCAACTAGGTGGCAAACTCTCTAATATACGAAATAAAACATACGAATATAGAAGTTCGTTACGTAAGTTAATTCGTAAGTCACGTCAGAACAAAATTTCGAGAAAGCCATTTAGCCAAAAAAGTAAAAATAATATGCAAATTTAGTTTTAATTATTCATGTACGGAGAGCCAAAATTAAAGCTGCATTAATTCAAAAGCGTTCAGAAATTAAATCGAAAACCAAGTTTTTTTTAACTGAAAGTAAGGAGCGACATTAAAACTTAAAACGAACAGAAATTATTCCGTATATGAAAGGGGCTGTCCCCTCCTCAACGCCTCACTCTTTACGCTAAAGTTTGACTGCCCCCCCCTCATATTCGTAATAATTTCTGTTTGTTTTAAGTTTTAATGTTGCTCCTTACTTTCGCTTGAAAAAACTTTGTTTATTTAACTTCTGATCGTTTTTTAAATAATGACGGGAAATCCAGCTCCCCCTCCATAGAAAATCCCCCCAAAAAATTTCTCCGTAAAACGATCCTTCTATGCAAAACGTCCAGTAAATAATTTTTACTGCCGTTCAAAAAATTACAAAACATAGCCTATAGGAAAAACGAATGAAAAAAAAAATGAAAATTCTGGGGTTTGACCAAAAGCCAATGAATGAAACTTCGAATAAATTATGGAAGACTATAAATAAAAATTTAAGGAAGCAATGATTGGAAACGGAGGGTAAGAACCCGGAAATGGATAGACGCTTAAAGTTTTAATACGGGCTCTGAACGGGTGCTTTTAATTTCATAGTCCTATCTCTAGGTAGAGCATTGGCGGATCCACGGGGGGAGTGGCCCCCCTTAACATAGTCTAAAGTAGTATAATTTACTTAATTAACCCAACTTTGCGTTAACTAAACTTACTCCTAATGCAGGTTTATTGGATCAACCTATTTTGCCCCCCCCCCCGTAAAAAATCCTGGATCCGCCCTTCAGGTAGAGACCTAAAAACTGAACATTACTTATTTTATCCACGTTTTTTTTAAATCATCTTTGAATAATATTACAGTGTCTACGCGTTCAGTGAAATATTATTTAAAACGCGGATAACAATAGCAAAAAGCGTGATAATGTGACTAATAGAAACAAAATGTGGAACCTATTGCTTTATTCTAGTTTTGCACAATTCCTAGGACTATATCTGGAACCATCAAGGAGGGAGGGGGGGTGGTGGTGCATTGGCGGAAAGACGACCATAATATTTGAAAAAAGTATAAAATAAGTAATTAATGACACTAGCCTTACTCTTTGTTATTGTACAGGACTATGGTAAAATTTTAGACAAGCTACATTTGGCTATCTTGGAAAGGGTTAGGTAAGGAGAATGAAACCTTCAGTGATGAATCCAGGGCCAAAAACATACCCCGGAAAGGTATTGCCAAGCTACTATGCCAACCCTCTTCTGATTCCTAAGCGTTAGCAATTTCCTTACATAACAGGTTGTACCTATTAGAATTTAAACAAAACAACTGCACAAAACAAATTTGAAAAAATAACGAATGAAACAGAATATAGAAGAGCCGGTAAAGGTCTGGCCTAGGAATAGCCGCTCTTCAGATGGAGACATACAAAAATAGATGTTATGGTTTTAGATGCTAATGTTATGGTTTTGTTCGCGTGTTTTACAATTCAACCCAGCCTCCCCTCTAATGGTCTTACATATCCTCAGGATATATAGAAAATAACCAAAACATTTTTGTGGAATTCTTACTTTATAATAGGCTATGCAGCAAATAGGATCAATAAATCATATTTTCTTGTTTTTCCCATTTTGATCTGTTTTCATCATAGTTGTGTTTTTTTTTACATAGCCTAGGCCTGTATGAGATTATTAGGTGGGGGCTGGGAATGAATTGTCAAAAACGTAAATAAAGCCATTAAAATCTGCAATCTAAAAGTGTCCTTTTTTGTTCTAGCGTGTCTCCTTTTGAAGAACCGTTATTTTAGGCCTTTACCGAAGAGCCTATTGAAATCTCAGATTGAGGGGGGGGGGGGGAACCAGTAAAATTTTTGCCAATCATAGGCCCATTATTTACTTACGAATAAAATGAATATACCACTCGATGCCTTTTTTATGCTCTTTACGAGCATAATAATCATTTCTATCGGAAATTCAAATTTAAGCCCTTTTTGAGCTCTTGAAAATGACAAAAATATTAAAACCCAACCTAGGTACCTCCCCCCTCAAAAAAAAACAACAAAAAAGAACACTTTAAATATCGTATACGCTATTAAAACCACGCTATACATTGTATTTCTTTACAGCGGTGTCTTGCATCATCCCGTCAAAGCGGATTTTTCATTTAGTCTTCAGATTGAGATATATTAAAGAGTGGGTAGGCTATATCGAAGGAGTACCTGCAAAATTTATTGTTACAATTTTCATTTATCCAACTTAATAGTGGAAAGTCAGTGCTTGTGGATTAAAAAAAAGGATTTATTATGAAACAGTAGGCCTAAGTTTAAAACAGATGTTTTAAGCCTTTTTACACCCTATATATTTTTATGTTTTTGTCATTTTCAAGAGCTCAAAAATTAGGGGGGTGGGGGCAAATTTTATTTCTGATGCAAATGGGAGGTAAGTTTAAACTTTACCCCCACCCCCTAATGTGCAAATAGATACCCTAAATTGGTATATATAAGGGTGAAGTAAAATTCATTTCCGACAAAAATGATTATTATATTTGGAGAGAGCATAAAAAAAGGCATCGAGTGGTATATTCATTTTATTCGTAAGTCAACAATATGATTTGCGAAAAATTTACCAAATTAAATTCTACTTTAAAGCTACTTTTGGCTATCTTGGGAAGGGGTTAGGTTAGGAAAATGAGACTTTCAGGGATGGGTCTACAGGCTAAAGTATGTCCCGGGAAGGTATTTTGAAGTACCGACCTCCACTCCTTCTCCCTCTAGAGGGTCATGAAATTTGCCTACATGACAGGTCTATACCCATTGAAATTTTGACAAAACAACATTTTACCTTAATTTTCAGTTATCAGTTTCTTTTTCTCTGGCTTAAGCTCTGACAATGCAATTTCAGTTATTTGAGCAGAATTTTAAGACACATAAATAATTTATTTCCAAAATTTAGGAAATGTATTTGCATATCTTTAAAACCTTATAAATTGGGATTGAGCAAAGTTGTGAAGCTGAAAACAATTTTGTTGTACTTCATTTAAGCAGAAGATCTATTTTGCAAGGTTTCACTTCTATAACTCACATATTTTTAAAGGTCATCAAAGGTCAGGACCCTCTAGAGGGAGAAGGAGTGGAGGTGGGTACTTCAGAATATCTTCCCAGGACATACTTTAGCCTGTAGACCCATCCCTGAAAGTTTCATTTTCTTAACCTAACCCCTTTCCAAGATAGTCAAAAGTAGCTAAAGTAGAATTTTACCAAAGGATTTATTATGAAACAGTAAGTTTAAAACAGATGTTTAAGCCTTTTTACACCCTATATATTTTTGTTATTTTCAGGAGCTCAAAAAGGGCTTAAATTTGAATTTCCGATAGAAATGATTATTATATTCGTAAAGAGCATAAAAAAGGCATCGCGTGGTATATTCACTTTATTCGTAAGTCAATAGGCTAATAGGATTTGCGAAAAATTTACCGGGCAAGCATCCTCTTCTTTTAAAACCTGACGGAAATCTTACGTACCTACAGTTAACCTCTTCGAATCATCACAATAGCCATATTCGATCGCCAAGCAAAGAGCATATATCCATAACATATTCCAAACAATTATACGCATTCTATTGTTTTTGTAAAAAAAATAAAAAAGCTGACTGCCCCTTTAACATTTCTTAGTGAAGTCCATTAGCAAACTAAAGAATTAAAAGTAAAGGAAATGAACATAATGCCGGCATACAAACATCGCGCCGGAGGAAGTGGTCCACTCTCCTCAGGGGACAATAACTCCTTTCAAATGATTTAAATTAGTCACACATTGTAAACAGAGGATGATGTTTTACAAAGTCTATTGAGTTATGATATTCATACCGCATGGGTTTAAAAGAGCTCCAATTAATGGGGTGAGGGGACCGCCTAGATTTCTAAAAATGCCTTTTTACTGGTATTTTCATTTAAAAGAGCAAAATTACCTCTTATGGGTTAGGAAAATTAGAATTTCCGATCTTCGAAAAAAGATAAAGAAAAGAAACTTGCCCCCCCCCTAAAATCTCATGAATAAGCACCCTTTCGGTTTGGTTAGTTGGGAGAGACTCAAAGATTAAACATGCTGAAAAATCTGATTTTTTTATGGGGCATAATCAAGAATGTATACGGATTTTTTTGAGGGGGGGGAGGGGTAAAATATAAAATGAGGAAGATACCAATAAGCAAGATATCAAAAAGTTATGTAAACTGTATAATTACAAGTAAAATCATAAAAATCTCCAAAAGAAGGTGTGGTCCTAAAACTCACACTCAGTTTAATTGAAAGGGCAAAACAACAGTTAGGGTCTAGTAGTCCCCCGGCCAAATTCCCTTGGAAAATCCCCCACCAACCCGCAGAAAAATCTTCTTTCGAAAATCCCCCCCCCCCAGATTTCCCTTGGATAATTTCGAATGTCCATCATCTACTTAAGTCAGAGTCAATACTACAGAGTTGCCACAAAAGAGCCATCGATGGCGCCATTTGGGGAAAGGCAGGGGGGACATGCCCTCCCCCCCCTGATTTTTCGAGGGGCCCAATTTTCAACTCTGAAGCTCTTAGTTTATTCTTCCTTTTCAAATTTTTTGTTGCTTTTGATTTATTTTTAAAAAACCGAAAACCAGGTCATTAGAAAGCAGCAAATTGAAAACACTCAAAGATTTGCAGAAAAGTTACCCATTTGAAGAAGATCTCCTTTTGCATTGGTTTTGTTGGATTCGGCCTGTCACATTATTAATTAAAAAAAAAACTTTTCGAAAAATAAGTTTTTCAAAGAAAAGTAAAAGCCATTTTAAACTTAAGCTCAACATATACAAATACCTGTTAAAATTCAACTCAGAACAACCAGAAATTAGTATTAAAGAATAAATGAAACCATGGGCGTAGGCAGCATCTTGTGCAGAGAGGGGCAGCCGCTTCGGTGATGGAGGGGAGAGGGGTCTTACTAATACTTCCTGAGGTCCTTTGAATATAGTTCTTTAGAAACTAGTCATTCTTTATTTCGCTAAACCTCGGCCTTTAACATTTTCCATGTTCTACTTTTCCTGCAACAGTATAGTATAAGAGACCCACTATCCAACTTCCAATTTCCAGAAAACATAAACACCACAAAAGCGATTTGACACAAATCACATTATGGTTAGATAACAGCTTCTTCTAAGAATTCAATTCAAAAGTTTACAGTTGGGCAAAATTAAATATCAAAATTGGTATAGGGGAGACTGGCCCACATTTAGCCAAAGCAAACAGTTCAATATAAGAACCTATGGGGCTTCTGATGGATTATAAAAGCTCTGACAGATGGCAGTGTATGTTTTTAAAATGTCTGACCTTAATTAATACTTTTACCAAAAATATCAGAATGGATCAGGTTTTAAGGTGATTAACTCTGGAATCTTGTTCAATTTTGTCTGAAAGCCTACGCCTGATTACGAATACTAGAAAACTCGCGTTGTAAACTCACATTATATTCTCTTATTATTTGCCTGTTTTTGGCAGCTTCCGAGACGTGCCATCTTCACCAGTTTGCTGTTAGTATTTGTTCATCCTGCGGGATAGCAAACTCCCATGTTCGGCCACAATACCCGGGGTAAATTCCGGATGCCGTACCAAGGTGTCCAAAAGTGGGCTATGCTTGTAAAGGCTGTGTAAAAAGCATATTTAAAGGTTGAAGGCAAGCTTAAAACCCAAAACTGTGATAATTCTGGCGTTGTTTAATCCTGTCAGAACAGTAGGTGAACTGAAGTTCCATTTTTTCCTGTTAAATTTCATTCAAGATAAAATGCTTAAAAGTAAAACAGAAGAGAAAAGAAAGAAAGGTGGCTGTGATCCAGAAGAAAATAAAACAGCAATTTTTTCTGTTTTATTCTACAAGAAGTCAGTTGGATTCTCTAGAAGTGCCATGGCTGTCACTAGAGGAACGCTGCAAGACTACATAAAAAAAAAAGTTGAGAAGCTGAATATACCTCTAAAAAGTCTGGACCTAATTGCTTTCAACCGTCACAGTGTAGGAGCTTTCTTTAACCACCTGGAGCGAGGCTATATAAACACATGTTCAGACCACAAGACATTTGAAACAAGACATTTGAAAAAGTAGCAACTGAAGAACTTAAGGTCCACTTGTGGAAGGAGACTGGAGCAAGAGACTTTGCGCTAACTGACGAGATGGATATTGTCTTAAAGACAGAAGTTGAAATAAGACTACCACCACTGACAGGTAGAACACCAAAATTAGTGGAGCGCCTTACGCTTGGTGTTGATCAGTCAATGTATAATTAGAAATTAATACTCTTAGTTTTTTTTAAGCCTTAATGAAATTCATTTTGTAGTTTTTTATACTGACCATATTCTTTCTTAATTTTATAGCCGAAAAACAAGCTTTAATGTTCCCCTGGTCACTTTTCTTTTTCTTTTTTCCGGTCAGTGCCAGACCGAATCAGTGCCAGGGTGGCCCATGTTTGGCACTCTTGACCACTTGGATAGAGAGGCATCCAGGTGGAAAAATGGCGGAGTATTTCTAATTGTCTTTTTCAAGGATGGTATTGAATGAGTTACTTTTGCTTTGGCATGCTCACCAACTTCTTATCGCTTGAATCAATTCACAGAGAATTAAACAAGTCAAAATCAGCCGATCGTGGGCCGGTCTCCTATCTATATATCGGGCCGAAAATCAATATTAAAGATCGAAACGTAAATGTTGATATCGCGAACGATATTTAGAAATAGCTGTCTGTTTCCAGTTTTTTTACCATCTACCAGGTAACATCCAACAAAAAATTCCAACATACGAAAAGTTCTCGTTAATGTCTAGCGTAAATTTGAAGTTCTAGGGGGGGGCGGCTACCCTCCCCTGCCCCCCTTCCCTACGCCCATGAATGAAACCCAAAAGGAACAGAAATTAAATAAACAATTATAGCAAAAAACACATACAACAAGTAATAATATAAATGAATAAATAAATCTTAAAGCGAGTAATGCTTAAATTGAATATGCAAATCAAGCCTAAAACGAAAAAAAATATTTTGCTATTGAAGCATAAATGAAAAAAACGAACAGAAATTAAATAAACAATCAATACAATCAATATCTTGATCCAGGAACGTTTCGATGTGGCGTCCATGTCGGTTTTCTATAATTACTTGTATAACCCTCCATCGGAGGAGCTATCAATGCTCGTTTCTGATAAAGCAAAGCCCTTGCAAGCAACTCGCCGAAGTACAGCTCGTCAGGACTACCTTGAGCAGGGTATTCTTCGCCAAGAATATCTGAAAAGGAGTTTCGCCCGGCGATCAGTTGCCACATGGAATAGATTGCCGGCAGAGGTAATCCCGAAAAATCCTTCCCTTGACGCGTTCAAGAGAAGGTATAATAAGTACCTCAGTAATAGAAAATGAGGTAACTACCAGGACTAGCGGCAACTCATCATTTGTGATCGAGCCGTGAAGCCTGTAATAATAATAATAAAAAAATACAAACAAACATACAATAGATATTAATGTAAATGAATAAATAAATCTTAAAACGAGTGAAACTTCAATTGAATATGCAAATCAAGCTTGAAACGAACAAAAATCACTACAAACCAGAGTTTGGGTATCGCCTCCTTCTCTCACTGTAAAAGTCTAAAACCTACTGCGTCATTGGGGCTTTACCGAAAACTATATGCGTCTTGAACAGTCTTGGAAAGTATAAATAACATCAAATTGAATATTTGATATATAATGATATTGGTTGTTGAAAGATCCATCAGTTCAAGAATTTATTTCACTCTAATTTCATTTTTATTTTCAATGCTGTAAGAACTGGAAAAGAAAATATTTGTAATAAGTCGTTTTCATTGAAGCGCCAATGACGCAGTAGGCTTTTGGTTTTTATTTACAGTTAAGTAAGAGGGCAGTAGCCAAAAACTTGTTTGTAGTGAAACTATATTCGTCTTGAAAAACTTTAGAAAGAACTAGTAAATTAAACTGAATGTTTGATGTAAAATGATATTAATTGCTGAAAGCTTATCAGTTCAAAATTCTACTATAATTTTAATGTTTATTTTCAATATTAAGTACGAAAGAAAATATTTGATTTAAAATTTGTTTTCATTAAAGCGCCAATGACGCCGTAGGTTTTAGACTTTTACAGTGAGAGAAGGAGGCAATACCCAAACTCTTGTTTGTTGTGATTTTTGTTCGTTTCAAGCTTGATTTGCATATTCAATTTAAGTTTCACTCATTTTAAGATTAATTTATTCATTTATTTTAATATATATTGTATGTTTGTTTGCATTGATTGTTTATTTAATTTCTGTTCGTTTTAAGTTTCATTTATGCTTCAATAGAAAAATAAATTTTTTTTCGTTTTAAGCTTGATTTTCATATTTAATCTAAGCATTACTCGCCTTAAGATTTATTTAATCATTTATATTATTACTTCTTGTATGTTTTTCCTATGATTGTTTGTTTAATTTCTGATCGTTTTGGGTTTCATTTATTCTTTGATACTAATTTCTGGTTGTTTTGAGTTTGAATTTTAACAGGTATTTGTATCTGCTGAGCTTAAGTTTAAAATGGTCTTTATTTTTCTTTGAAGAACTAGTTTTTCGGATTTTTTTTTTAAATTAATTTTTGTTCGTTTTTGATTGCAAAAAATTTCAAGTTTTTAAAAATTCCTTATTTCAAAATCAAACTTTAAAAAAAAAAATATCAAATGTTCATCAAAGTATCAAAACTGGTATCAAAGTAACAATATCAAAGTGAAAAAAGTTTGCCCCCTTTGAAATGAGCCCCCTTTGAAGTTTATACGGCAAACCCTTCTATATGAAGTGCCTCTGGAAAAAATGAATGGAGTGTGGGGGGAGGCTAGCTGCCCTCCGATCACTTTTTACTCTTAAGAAGTGAATTACAACTTTCAATTTCCAATCAAATGAGCCCTCTATGAAGTTTATACGAGCATCCCTTCCATAACAACCATATATAACGACCATATATGCCCTAGGGCATAACTTACAGCACCTACCCTCGGGCCCTAGGGGGCTGTGGCG
Source organism: Artemia sp. Kazakhstan ARC1039 (assembly GCA_029168905.1). Lineage (NCBI taxonomy): Eukaryota > Metazoa > Arthropoda > Branchiopoda > Anostraca > Artemiidae > Artemia > Artemia sp. Kazakhstan ARC1039. The sequence continues at coordinate 18,585 of JAQQPU010001862.1, read as the reverse complement.
ACACCGGAGTTTTTGTTATGTGAACCTTGAACTATTTTGAACAAGATGTCTATCTCAAAATTTTTATCTGATGCATTTAGGACATGGAGGGGGGGGGGCTAGTTGCTCTCCGATCTCTTTTGACTCTTAAAAAGTGAACGAGATCTTTCAATTTCCAATCAAATGAACCCTCTCCGAAGTTTATACGGGCTTCCCTTCCATAAAAACGATATATGCCCCCAGAGCATTACTTACAACGCCTGTCTCCGGGCCCTGGGGGGTTGCGTCGACACAGGAGTTTTTCTTATCTGACCTTTGAATTATTCTTAATGAAATGGCTATTTTAAAAATTTTATCGGATAGGCTTGGGAAAAAAGGGTGTGTGTGTGTGGGGGGGGGGGGGCTAGTTACCCTTGGATATCTTTTGACTCTTAATAAGTTAACTAGAACTTTCAATTTCCAATCAAATGAGCCCTCTCTGAAATTTATACGAGCATCCGTTTCATAAGAACCATACACACCCCCAGGACAACACTTACAACGCCTACCCCCTGGGCCCTGGGGGGTTGTATTGACACCGGAGTTTTTGTTATCTAATTTTTGAACAATTCTTAAAAAATTGGCTATCTCAAAATATCTCAAAATAAGAACCATATATGCCCCAGGCATAACTTACAACGCCTGTCCCCGGGCCCTGGGGGGTTGTTTCGACACCTAAGTTTTGTTATCTGAATTTTGAACGATTTTTAACTTAATGGCTATCTCAAAATTTTTATTGGATGCATTCCGGAAAAAAGGAGCGTGGGGGGGGGGGCTAGTTACCCTACAATCTCTTTTGACTCTCAAAAACTGAACTAGAACTTTCAATTTCCAATCAAATTAGCCCTCTCTGAAGTTTTTACGAGCATCCCTTCCATAAGAACCATATATTCCCCCAGGGCATAACTTACAACGCCTGCCTTCGGGCCCTGGGGGTAGACCCCGGTGCCGCACTGGTGGATCGACCGAACGCCACCGACGAGAAGCCCTGTTGACCGCCACCAAAGTGTCGCTACGCCACCGGCGCGCAGCAGGCCGGCCGCCGCCGGCAGAGGCGGCGGCGTTCGGCTGACTTTAAATTAATTTTGCGGCAATTCTTTATTGCGTCAACCGCAACCGCAAAGTCGGAACTTTTATTGCTCGTGTGGTTTAGTATTTCGATTTTCCTGATTAGAAATCAAGCAGGGCATGCACTATCCCGGAATTTTCACGTATTTCCCCGAAAATCCATGTGTCACCCCGAAAAAAAATTTGGATCCCCGAATCCCCGAAAATCGCACAATCACGGTGCCACCCCTAGCGATTTATCACCAGTGACTTCCCCTGCCAAATATTACTTTGCATACCATAATTCTTCACTACTCTCTTGTGTCGTTAATTTTCGTCTCTTTTGTTACTTTGCATAAAAACCAGACAGATACAATATGCAATTGCAAATATTGCAATATACACAGTTCTTCATATGTTGACAAAAAAAGTATCGTCTTTATGAAATGAGTATAAATCATTTCGAACGTAGTTTCCCAATTGCTATTTCTTACATCATTCGTAGTCAAGAATTGTATTTTCAAGTTCAATAGAATTATAGAACGTATTCACTACTATACAGTTTCAGCCTTCAGTTGGATTTTGAAATTGATAGCCGACAGATTGTTTCTACAGCTGAATTGTAAATTTTCAGATTTTTTTTTCTTTTGCTGTTTTTAGATAAGATTTTCTTGATGTTTAATGCTCAATTGTTGAACGCCTGATAGATGAAAGAAAGTATAATCTTCTTTCTGAAAATATTTACCCCCCCCCCCAAAAAAAAAAAAAAACTTATATTGAGACAAAATTTAGCTATAGCCTAAGCTATGTACAAGGTTGGAGAATTAAAGATTGAAACGGAAATTACCCCAAAAATATGATTCATAAAAAAATTGTACAAAAAAAATTTAATGAAAGCAGGGTAGTAGTGATCTATTAGGCACCGCGCCGGGGACAAGGACGTGGACATGAATATACAGTGCAGTTCAACCGGTACATTGACTTACCAAGGACGGTCACACCTTATCAGGGTGCAGTCACCTATGATTCTATGAGTGATTGCATAATATGACTACTGGTATATGCGATGGGAGACAGGTTTCTGACTCGTCAGTCGTGTTAGTCAGATTTCTACTTCATAATATATACGACCTGCACGCCTTTTAAGGTAAGTTCACTATCCCACCCAAAAAAAACAGACCGTCTTGGTTATGTGTTAATATATTCGGTTTTTGACTATAAAATAGAGATCCAAATTAGAATTTTGTACAGTTTGAATAGCTCTTTCATTGTATCTATAGGTTTTTTGATCATTTGAATTGGTAGTGATACGGAGAGTTTTAAGCGAGTTCTGGTGAGTAAATTTTTCTTGTATTATAATAAAAAGAAAGCCATTTTGTCTCGTCATTAAGTTAAGGAAAAATTTAACCCCCCCCCCCCCTTATCATTGTCCGAGCACCCCCTCTCCTTCTCAACTTTATATGCAGGCCTGTTAAGTTTAAAAGAAAGGCTTTAAAAATCTTAGGCTTATTCAGCCGTCTGAGGCTAAAAGTGCTTCAATTCCAGCTTCTCATTATTCTTGAACGGACTAGTAGTAGTACTACTAATAGGGAAATTATTTAGTCATTAGACGTCTATAGTTTACAGTTAGTTGTAGGTGAACTGTTGAAGTGAACATGTATCAATTTAAAACACCATTCAGATCGTTTCTGTGTGGGCCATCAATGTCAGGCAAAACGACACTCTTAACTAAAATAATTAAAAATTGCGATAAAATTTTTGTGGAAAAGCCAAAAAATATCCACTATTGTTACAGTATTTGGCAGGAGTCATACGATAAAATAAAAACAATTGCCATATCGGGGTTGGTGCAGATACAATTCATACAGGGACTTGATGTTTTCAACATTAGTGAACCAAACTCTTGGCTGATTATTGACGATTTAGCTGAATCTATTGAACAATGATCCCAGGCAATGCTACAACTGTTCACTGTTCGCTCTCATCATGAACAGATTTCCATTACACTGGTTCTACACAACCTCTTTTATCAGAGGAAATGCATGCGAACACTTGCATTGAACTGCACCTACTATATCATCTACAGAGTTGTTCGTGATTCTAGCTCGCTAATAACTCTCAATAAACAAACATACCCCGGTGCCCCTAAATTTCTGCTCTCAGCATACAGTCAGGCAACTAATAAACCCTACGGCTACATGCTATTGGATCTTAATCAAAATAAACCTGAGGATTTGCGTGTAGTCACAGATATTTTTGACAGTGAAATTACAGTATATCTCCCTGTGAACAGTAAAAAGACCTATTAGTTGCTATCATGACACTGAAGAATCTACATGAAAATAGAAATTTATTTTCCAGGACTTTCCTATTCCAGGACTTTAATTTTGAGTCCCAGGAAAAAGCTTTATCAACTTTGCATTCAATTTTGAAACATATTTTTGAAGTTACCGCCAGTGAATGTGGAACCCGTGTCTGAACTCGGTATTTCAGCGGGTTCCAAATTCAAGGAGCCCGGGTTCGAACACGAGGAGAACCAGGCAGTTGAAAATCCTTTGAAGCGGATTCGTGTTGAGCCCGGAACCCTAAAAATGCTTGATGTAGTACTCAGTAGCAACCCGTGTTCGAACCCGGTGTCTGAAAACGCAGCTCTGCAGTTCCTGTTCCAGTGTGCGCTCAGGGCGCAAAAACATCTATAGGAAAAATCCTCAAAACGTTACCAAAGCTTAAAAGTAAAGTAAAAAATTAAAAGCAGTCGTATTTATAAAAAAAAGAAAATAAAGACATTTGGTTTTTGATTTGGAAAAGTGTCCAAGAAGTATCCATTTTTCAAAAAAAAACATCTTTTTGACCCAATAGTGTCCCCGTGTCCCTCAAAATGAAAAAGTGGTCAAAAGCCACTAAAATTTTCCATTTGGCATCCCAGAGTATATTAATTCCCAATATCAACACTTAGACATTAGACAAAGCTGGACCAGCATGCAAGTGCTTCGGAGAACATTTAAAAAACTACAAACATAAGCGACATTAAATTTTTCACGGGTAGGCACGCTTGAGGCAGAGGATAATAATTGGTATGGCTGTAATAATGCAAACGGTAAAGATAACATTGGTTTAAGAATGGAAAGAAAAACTAAGGTCACAATGCCCTTTCCGTTTTGGTGTTGTCAAGACGAATTTTTCACGGATAGCTTCATTTTCATCTCTTGGGGACTCTAAGTTTTCTTGGAGCTGGATCAAACTGGTCAGATGAGGCTTGAGCGTTTGTCTTGCCATTAAGAAAAAGCCTCCTTCTTTTTGGCCTCGCAAGGTCATCACTGATTCTGTGAGCCTGAAGTTTGGTCGTACCCGGTTTGGCTCTTCGTGAAACTTCTGGATTCAAATTACGAGTTGCGACAAAGGAATAGCTAGAAAGCATCGGCAAATATCTATTTTGCTTATAGGAATCAGTTATATCTGAAGAATTGGATACATTTTCTTCTTCGTTAATTGTTTCTAACGATTAACGAAGAAGATACATTTAACTTCACATTTAGCGAAGAAAGATACATTTAACTTCATTCAGCTTGAGACTTTTCGGAATTGCGACCATAGGATCACTTAAGGTTGCTTTGACACCTTCTTTTAAGGTCTTGGACTCCTTCCTCACAATACAGTCACTTGCAGGAAACAGCCTAAGGACCCAAGGATAGCTATTAAGATACTATAAGTATTCATGGTCCCTTTTTTATGTCTACACTGCTTATATAGCTTGTTAACTTAAAGATAAACTGTAGCATTAGACCTAAAATTCTTGAAGATTTGAAGTAGGTCTTTGAAATTCATTCCCAAGACCACGAACTGACGCATTAATTAACGGTAATAACGGCAATAAATTTATTACAGGGGGAGGGGGCAACGCCACCAGGTACATTTTGTGAGGTTGTGGGTTCGCAAAAGGAATGCTGTTAAAAGCATAATGATTAAAATCTTTTTCTGCTGGCTCTGTGGCCCTTGCGTTTTTTGGCTAAGATGCTTCTTTTGTATGATACCTCCAAATCATAGTATTTAAGGTGGTCGGCTAGAGCAGGGCTCTTGTCAAAGGAACCAGGGGAATAAGCTTTATCACCGCTTGTCCGCTATTTCAGCTTAGACTTGACCCATGAAAATTTCACAGAGGTAAAGGAAAATTAGAAGAAATCGACACCATTTGAGTGGTCTTTTTCAGAGCTAAAGTTTACTATAAAGGATACCAACTGTAGCAGGGGATTAAAAACGCTCACAAGCAAATGAAATTCGATTTGAGGACGAAAGAGGATTATTGTGGTTATTCTTTTCAATGGAAACCTAGAAAAAGAAAAGATTTTGCAAAGTAAAGAAAAAGAAAAGTAAAATAGTAGTTAAATAAATGAAAAGGTTTTTTATTTCAAGATACAGGATTTTAGTAGTAAGGCCTCAATTACTATCAATCCTACGCCTGAGGCATGAATATACAGTGTAGTTTAACCGGTATATTGGTTTATCATGGTTTACTATCAATCCTACAAGCCTGAGGCATGAATATACAGTGCAGTTTCACACCTACACACCTTACCAGGTTCATTCAACTATTATAAAAACCGTTTTATGCCTTAGCAGACGGGTTTCTGAGGCAACACCAATCCTACGCCTGAGCCATGGATATGTGTCCAGTTTAACCGGTACATTGAATTAAGCGATCAAAAACGTTATATTTGGAACCAGGGACGAAATTGTGTAATGCAACCAGACTGGTTTCGGAGGCAACACCTATTTTCTGGATAATTGCCTTTAGTCAAGACTAGTTTGCTAGGAATGCGTTGCTGCTAATTAAAGAATAGGATGCTACACTCAGAATTGATGGATCGGCATGTGTTGTTAAATCATTTACCAAAAAATAACTCAATTTGCGAAAAAAGGGTATAGCATTTGCGAATTGAACTGTATGAACGATCTTAATTTAATAGTAGGGAAAAAAGAACTAGATAACATTTGCGAATTGGATTGTATGATGATGCTAAAAAAAGGGTTAAACTGATTACCAGTTAAGGTAATTCCAAAGGGGTTGTTAAATCAGGCAATTTGTTATAAATTTTGAATAACATCAATCTGTGAAAATCGTTAACGATGCTAAAATGACATTGTGAGCTGACCTAGCTTTACCTCTCTGATGTGTTTTGTATCATACACGAGTACCGTTTGAACAGTGTTGTCAATATAAAATATGGTCTAACATTATAGTATACTAAAAAGTTGATACTAAGAGAGATGTAGATGGCAAGAAAAGAATTTTAATAATGAAATTCAGAACAACCCTTTGAAATCCTTGCAAATCAAGTAGTGAGGTGTATGTGAGTATGAACCATCAAGGATTATAAGCACCAATGACCCTAACCACCAGGGACCTCAACCTTCAAAGATCACCTATCCCCAACCTCCAAGAGACCCCTCCCTACAACTTTTTTGGCCCCTTTCCCCTCCCCCACCCCCCATTTTTTATACATTTTTTAATTTTTTGTTTTTTAATTTTTTTTTAACATGGTTTTTTTTTCATTTTTTTACATCCCTTGTTATGACATAAACATACTTAAAACATAAGAAAAATCACATTTAATATTTTCCAAATTCAAAATGAGAATGATATAGAAATATTAGTCGTGACTTTTACTATTAGAAAAACCTTGTTTGTAGTAACACTTTTTTCTTGAACTAAATTTTATTTATTTTTTTTGGACTTCGAAATTATTCAGCTTTTTTTTATGTATCTTAAAATGACATGAAATATCCTTACAGCTCTAACAATTGTACTCTGTGCTTGCTCATAGACACGATGCGGCTTTCCCACTGGTACTCTATGATGGGTTATTAATACTACCTAGCATATATTATATCAGTATGTTTTACGCAGTGGAACGATAAACACATAAGTCATATCTCTAAAAAAGTGAAGATGAAGCATTTAAGAAAGTATGTTCACATGATAGTGTTATTGTAGCATTTAATGCTGACCTGGAAAAGTATTTAAACTATGAAATAAGTACAAGTGGTAGCACTATCGTAAACATATGTGTGCATTGTCATGACAGTAAGGAATTAAATTTCTTCGAAGTACCAAAAAAAATTCAACTCTTATGTTGGTGGATATGCGAGATTGAGATCTCCAGAGATGATTGCACTCAAAGAAAATGCCACCATAAAAATAATTGTTGATGATAGAGCACAACTCCTTGCTAATGTTGCAGGTAACACATTCCCTACTGATACATCCTATCGTCAGCTTTCGGGTATTAGCATTCAACGGAAGGTCAAAAGAAGAAAGGCCTACTCTTCTGCTAATATCATAAACCATATCTTGTCTACGTGTCAAAACTGTTACCTTTGTATAAATAATGCTGTAATAGACAGTGAAATTGCCGGAAAAATAAAAAGGGCATTGGTAGAAAATATCAATAAGGAATATAAAGATGAATCGATGAAAAGCAAAGTTCCAGAAAACGTTACTACCATTAATCAAACAGTCAGTGAGCCAAATAATACCAAAGACGAAACGCATATTGAACCTGTCAGTAACACACCAGTAAAAATTGTGTATTATTCAAAATGGAATAATGATTATTCTACAGATTACGAGCTAAGAGAAGACAATAGCTACAATATGACGAGAAAACACGGTGAACTATTTTATGGAAAAGATTCAAAACGTCCAACGTTGACCATTGATATTAATAATGTATCATAATATATTTTTGTATTAATATTCTACATGGCATTATCTCATTAAAAATATATTATGCATTACATTGTTATGTGTTTATTATTTTTAGAGTATGCTAGCATATAAACGTTTAGAATGTCTATTAAAACATCGCAGATTTAAGAAAAGGAATTCGCATACATCTATTGTCGTACATATGGGATAACATTGGCAAACTCTAAGTATCAGAGTGAATAAATTTTTTCTATCAACATCTTTGTCAGATACATCGGAAAAAATTGACTAAATCTGAGTATCAGATTGAATAAATTCTTTATCAAAGTCCTTTCTCGGATACGTTGGATAACATTGTCAAAATCTATATATTAGAGTGGATAAATTCCTTATCAACTTCCCTTTGTCAGATACATCGGATAACATTTACAAAATCTCTGTATTAGAATGAATAAATCCCTTATCATCCCTCGTCGGTTACGTTGGATAAAATTGAGAAAATCTAAGTATCAGGGTGAATAAATTCTTTATCAATGCCTTTTTGACGGAAACTTTTGATAACACTGACCATATCTAAATATTATAGCGAATAAATTCTATATCAATTTCTTTGTCGGGTATATCAGATAACATTCACGAAATCTAAGCATCAGAGTGAATAAATTCTTTATCAACATGCTTTGTCAGAAGTGCTTGATAAAATTGAGAAAATCTAATTATCAGATTAAATAAATTCTTTATCAGCATGCCTTGTCTGATAGGTTTGATAACATTGACATAATTTAAGTATCGAATCGAACAAATTCTTTATTAAAATTCTTTATCGATATCATTTGTCAGATACGTCGGATAACATTGCCAAAATATATGTATTAGAATGAATAAATTCTGTATCATCATCCGTTTTTGGATTTGTCATTATGAAAAAATTGTTAGTAAGTAAGTAACAAACTCTTTCTTGAATTCACCTCTTGGATACACAATACAGATTTTTAATTCAAAAGATTATGAAAAAATTGAACAAATTTCTATTTGTTCAATTTCATTGAACAAATTTCTATTTGTTTAATTTCATTGAACAAATAGAATTTAATCACTCTGATACTTAGATTTTCTCAATTTTATCTGACATATCCGACAACGGATGTTGATAATGAATTTATTCACTCTGGTGCTTAGATTTTGCCAATTGTATCCGACAAATTTGATGAAAGATGTTGATAAAGCATTTATTCAATTTTGATACTTAGATTTTGTCAATTTTATCCGATGTATTTGACAGAGGCTGTTAATAGAAAAAGCAAATTTATTCACTCCAACATTTAGATTTTGTAAATTTCATCCAAAATCTCCGGCAAAAGAGGCTGATAAAGCATTTATTTTATCTGATACTTAGATTTTATCAAATTTTATCCGATGTATCTGACATACGATATTTATAAAAAAATTATTCACTCTGACACTTAGATTTTGTCAATTTTATCCCATGTATCAGACAAAAGGAAGTTGATAAAGAAATTAATTACTCTAATACATAGATTTTGTCAATGTTATCCCATGTATCAGACAACGGATGTTGATAAAGCATTCATTCATTCTGATACTTAGATTTTTTCAATTTTATCCGACATATCCGACAAAGGATGTTGTCTTGAAATGTCTTGATAATGAATGTATTCACTCTGGTACTTAGATTGCGTCAATTTTATCCGACAAATTTGACGAAAGATGTTGATAAAGCATTTATTCAATCTGATACTTAGATTTTGTCAATTTTATCCGATGTATCTGACAAATGATGTTGATAATACATTTAAAGGATGTCGATAAAGCATTTATTCACTCTGATACTTAGATTTTGTCAATTTTATCCCATTTACCTGAGAAAAGGATGTTGATATAGAATTTAATCACTCTGATACTTAGATTTTCCCAATTTTATCTGACATATCCGACAAAGGATGTTGATAATGAATTAATTCACTCTTGTACTTAGATTTGTCAATTTTATCTGACAAATTTGATGAAAGATGTTGATAAAGCATTTATTAAATCTGATACTTAGATTTTGTCAATTTTATCCGATGTATCTGACAGAGAATGTTGATAGAAAAAAATTTATTCATTTATTCATATTCAACACTTTAAATTTTGTCAATTTTATCTGACATATCTGACAAAGGATGCCAATAAAGCATTTATTCACTCTGACACTTAGATTTTGGCAATTTTATCCCATGTCTTCGAGAAAGGGGTGTAGATATAGAATTTACTCCTTCTGATACTTAGAGTTTGTCAATTTTATTCGATGTACAAGACAAATGATGTTGATAATGCATTTAAAGGATGTCGATAAAGCATTTATTCACTCTGATGCTTAGATTTTTTCAATTATATCCCATGTATCCAAGAAAGAGATGTTGATATAGAATTTAATCACTCTGATACTTAGATTTTATCAATTCTATTTGACAGATCCGACAAAGGATGTTGATAATGAATTTATTCACTCTGGTACATAGATTCTGTCAATTGTATCCGACAAATTCGAGAAAGATGTTGATAAAGCATTTATTCAATCTGATACTTAGATTTTGTCAATTTTATTCGACGTATTTGACAGAGGATGTTGATAGAAAAAAAATTATTCACTCTAACACTTAGATTTTTCAATACTTTCTTACATATCAGACAAAGGATACTGATAAAGCATTTATTTACTCTGACACTTGGATTTTGCCAATTTTATCCAACATATCCGACAAAGGATTTTGATAAAGCATTTATTCAATCTGATACTTACATTTTATCCGATATATCTGACATAGGATGTTGATTAAAAAAAAATATTCACTCTGTCAATGTTATCCTATGTATCAGAAAACGGATGTTGATAAAGCATTGATTCATTCTGATACTTATATTTTGTCAATTGTATCGCATGTATCCGAGAAAGGGATGTTGATATGGAATTTAATTACTCTAATACTTAGATTTTCTCAATTTTATCCAACATATCCGACAAAGGATGTTGATAATGAATTTATTCACTCTGATACTTAGATTTTGTCGATTTTATCCATCATATCCGACAAAGGATGCTGATAAAGCATTTATTCACTCTGTCATTTAGATTTTGTCAATTATATCCGATGTATCCAACAAACGATGTTGATAAAAATTTATTCACTCCAACAATTAGATTTTTTTCCATTATATTCGAGGTATCTGACAACGGATGTTCATAAAAAAAATTATTCATTCTGACACTTAAGTTTTGTCCATTTTATCCAACATATCTGGCAAAGGATGCTGGTAAAGCATTTATTCACTCTGATATTTAGATTTTGGCGATTTTATTCGACATATCCGACAAATGTGGTTGATATAGAATCTAATCACTCTGATACTTAGATTTTGTCATGTCGATTTTATTCGATGTAACTGACAAAAGATGTTGATAAAAGAAAAATTTATGCACTCTGACACCTAGATTTTGTAATTTTTTATCCTATGTACTTGGCAAAAGATGTTGATAAAAAAGTAGCATTCACTCTATTGCTTAGATTGTGTCAATTTAATCTGACATACCCGACAAAGGATCGATAAAGATTGTTAATAAAGAATTTGTTCAATTTTTTCATAATTTCCTGAATTAAATTTTTGTGTTGTGTATCCAAGAGGTGAATTCAAGAAAGAGTTTGTTACTTACTTACTTACTTACAATTTTTTCATAATGACATATCCAACAACAGATGATGATAAAGAATTTATTCATGCTAATACATAGATTTTGTCAATGTTATCCGACGTATTTCACAATTGATATCGATAAAGAATTTTAATAAGGAATTTGTTGGATTCGATATACTTAAATTATGTCAGTGTTATCAAACGTATCTGACAAAACATGCTGATAATTAATTTATTTAATCTGATACTTAGATCTTTTCAATTTTATCAAGCACATCTGACAAAGCAAGTTGATAAAAAATTTATTCACTCTGATACTGAGATTTTGTGAATTCTATCTGATGTATCCGACAAAGAAGTTGATATATAATTTATTTGCTATGATGCTTAGATATGGTCAGTGTTATTAAAAGTATCTGTCAAAAAGGCATTGATAAAGAATTTATTCACTCTGATACTTAGGTTTTCTCAATTTTATCAAACGTAACTGACATGGGATGATGATAAGTAATTTATTCATTCTAATAAAAAGATTTTGTGAATTTTATCTGATGTATCAGACAAAGGGAAGTTGATAAAGAATTTATCCATTCTGAAATTAGATTTTGACAATGTTATTCAACGTATCCGAGAAATGATGTTGATAAAGAATCTATTCAATCTGATTCTTAGATTTAGTCAATTTTATCCGATTTATATGACAAAGATGTTGATAAAAAAAGTTTATTCACTCTGATACTTAGATTTTGCCAATGTTATCCCATTTGTCTGACAATAGATGTATGCGAATTCCTTTTCTTACATCTCTGATGTTTTGATAGAAATTCTAAATATTTGATATGCTAGCATACTCTAAAAATAATAAACACATAATAATGTAATGCATAATAGATTTTTAATTAAATAATGCCATGTGGAATATTAATACAAAAATATATTATGACACATTATTAATATCAATTAGTCCCCAAAGCCACTCCACGCCTAAATGACGGTGGCGAATGTGTGATAGCCAGGCGCGCCGAAATTTTTTTGGTTGCGCGCCACCGATTTTTGACCGGTGGCGCGCCACGGCGCGCCGATTTTTCTAATTAAAAATAATAATAAAAATTCCACTTCACCAAGCACTTTCAACCTCGATCTTAGTAAGGATTTTTAAATGGTTGGCTAAAAACATACAAGAACAATATGACAAAACAGGAATTTGTTGAGCCGTGCGGAAAGTGTTTATGCTCACCGTCGATCAGACCAAGTAGAATTCTCATTTGTAGCCACTAGACCCAGGGAAACCTATGTTGTATTTATGTTTAACATCGCATTGTTCCTATAAAATCCCGTGTTTAGTCATTTCCTTCTTGTTAATGATTTGGGCTAATGTGTGTATAATTTTCAAAGTTTGAAGTTCAAACATCTCCTGTTCATCAGATACATACGAAAAGGAAGTGAAAAAAAACAAACAAATAACAACATCGAAAAAACACTGTATACAAACCAGATACCATGGCTTGACAACACCAACAATTTTAAATCAGCGGTTACATCACTTCAGTTACAATTGATGTAACAAAAGTGAGTTTGTTCACTCTGCCTGGAGCCATTGATCTTTTTGCAGTCACTATCAGTCCTGTCGTGCTAAAAAGCCGTTTAGCTGGGGCACATGTGGACGGTACAGCCAGAACTTGACAAGCGTAAACTGCCACTAGAGGGATGTGATTTTAGTATTGGAACTTGGGGTCCCACAGAATGCCGCAAATGGGCTTCTTCTTTGTATCTGCTGAAATAAGTTGTTTTATAAGGGAGAACAAACCTGCACCTTCACCATAGGGCTCCTGTGCCCTACACTACAGGAGGAACTAAACTGCACATTTACCCTCTTTTCTTATCAAAACAAACAAAAATAACAATAAATAACTGAGTCAAACTCAAAACGAGCAGAGATTAACATAAGTTGGGCTCAAAACCCCTATGCCTTCCCAAGGCAAGAACATAATTTTCACTTTACTGAAAAAATATAAATGTTTTTACTTTTATAACTTTAATAAATCAAATAATATTAACATCTTGATTACTAAATATCAGTATATGTATATTAAAAAGACAATGCATATTCATTTGTATTTTTGTCAGTAAAGTACAAATTATGTTTTGGCCTTGGGAAGGCATAGGGGTTTTGAGCCCAAATTATGTTAATTTCTGCTCGTTTTGAGTTTTACTCGGTTATTTATTTTAATTTCTGTTCATTTTAGGTTTCATTTATCTATCGATGCTGATTTGTGGTAGTTTCACGCAAGGTAGATTATTTGATTTTAATTTTGCTCATTTTTGGTTTAATGGAGTTCTTTACTTTTCTTTGAAAAAACTTATTTTTTGGAAACAGTTTTTAATTAATTTATATTCGTTTCATATTGACATAGTCTTTTCAGGGAAAAAGAATATCATACTTTAAATCTATTCGTTTTTTAAGAGTTTATAGTTTGGCCTGCTATTTGTATGCTGAAAAACAATTTTCAGCAAAATTTATTAACATAGACCCTTATAAAAATCTGGACACAAACAGTGGTGTTTAATTTAGTTTCATACCTCCTCTAGTTGACCTGAAATGGAAAACTTGATGACATTCACAAACAAATTTGTTTACTTTCTTTGATGGCTTGGATACATTTACGCTATTTCGATTTGGTCAAATTTTAAGAGCAGAACAAGCCCAGAATGTTTGAGCATAGTACCCTCAGTCGTTCTTGGGATAGTGCTGAGATGCCTTATTGAGAATCAGCATAAACACAGTGCATTTTGATTTAATCTTAAGGCAACATTTACTTCTTAAACATAAAGGTAAAGGGGAGGGTGGGCATAGGAGGGGGGGTTAGTTTCCCTCCAATCACTTTCGACTATTAAAAAGGAATTAAGCCCTTTCTATTTTCAATCGAATGAGCCCTTTTCGAAGTTCAATCGAATAAGCCCTTTTCGAAGTTCCTACGACAACTCCTTCGATACGATGTGTCCTGGTCTAAAAAACAACAACAACAGAAAAATAATACATTATACCCACATCGATCTCTACTATAAAAATTTCAAGCCTTCCAATCACTTTCGATTATTAAAAAGGGCACTAGGCTTTTCGATTTCCAAACTAACGATCCCTTTTTGAGTTTCTACGATAACGCTTTCTATAAGCCCCGTATATGCCCCCAGGACATAAATTACAACCCTTACCCTAAGGGCTGTGAGGGTGGTTGTCATCCTCTAAGACCTAATTTCCAGAACTTTCAATTACGTTAAACAAAATGGCTATCTCAAAATTTCGATTGTAAGTGTTTCGGGAAATGGTGGGTGTGGAAGGGGTGTTAGTTGCCTTCCAATCATTTTCAACTATTGAAAAGGGCATTGTGCCAACATCGTTCTTATATACTTCCAGGGCATAACTACAAAACCCTTGTCCTAAGGGTTTTGGGGGGAGTAACCTCCTCAAAAAACATATTTTCTCTCTGGAAATCAGTTACTCTGAACAAAATGGCTATCTTAAAATTTTTATTGAATGTGTTTGGGGAAACGGTGGGCGTGGAAGGGGTGTTAGCTGCCTTCAAATCACTTTCGACTATTAAAAAGGGCACTACTTATTCCAATTTCCAATCGAATGAGCTCTTTTTGAAGTTTCTACGACAACTCCTTCGATACGAATTGCCCTGGTATGGAAAAAAAACAAAATAAATAAATAATACATTGTGCCAACATTGTTCTTTACTTAGACCGCTCGATTGCGCTGCCTATGACAACATCCTGAATTGCCTAATACTGTTTCACCAACCTCTTTTCATCCGAAAAATCAGAAAGAAAAATGAACAGAATTTTAAAGTGGAAGGTAAAATTTTTGTTTCAAGAAATATTTCTTCTTCTCATTCCTATGAACCGATATACATGGCGAGCCCAAGATGACAGTATTTATTTTTAAGAAACACATTAGCCGGGATGACGGTTGAAGCCCGGAGGTTGATATCGATAACCAAAAAAGAGAGAAAAAACAAAAAAACGGCGGCGTATTAGTGACGCCGCCGCCTATAGAATCAGCGGCGGCGTCAGCACGCTGATGCAAATCCGGCGGCACGCCTCCGTTTTTTTCGGCGGCGCGCCGCCGACTTTTCGGCGCGGCTTTGGGGTCTAATATCAGTGATCAACTTTGGGCATTTTGAATCTGTTCCATAAAATAGTTCACCATGTTTTCTCTTGATATTGTAGCTATTGTCTTCTCTTAGCTCGTAATCCGAAGAAAATCATTATTCCATTTTGAATCATACACAATTTTTACTGGTGTATTACCGACAGGTTCAATATGCGTTTCGTCTTTGGTATTATTTGGTTCAATGACTGTTTGATCAATGGTAGTAATGTTTGCTGACACTTTGTTTTTCTCGATTCATCTTTATATTCCTTATTGATATTTTCTACCAATGCCCTTTTTATTTTTCCGGCAATTTCACTGTCTATTACAGACAAGATATGGTTTATGATATTAGTAGAAGAGTAGGCCTTTCTTCTTTTGACCTTCCGTTGAATGCTAATACCCGAAAGCTGACGTTAGGGTGTATCAGTAGGTAATGTGTTACCTGCAACAGTGGAAAGGAGCTGTGCTCTATCATCAACGATTATTTTTATGTTGGTATTTTCTTTGAGTGCAATCATCTCTGAAGATCTCAATCTTGCATATCCACCAACATAAGATTTGAATTTTTTTGATACTCCAAAGAAATTTAATTCCTTACTGTCATGACAACGCACACATACGTTTCCGATAGTGCTACCACTTGTACTTATTTAATAGTTTAAATATTTTTCTATGTCAGCAATAAATGCTAAAATAACACTATCATGTGAATACACTTTTATAAAATGCTTCATCTTCACATTCTTAGAGATATGACTTGAGTGTTTATCGTTCCACTGCGTAAAAAATATTGATTTAATACATGCAATAAACTAGTTAGTATCGAAAACCAATCATAGAGCACCAGTGGGAAAGCCGCATCGTGTCTTTGAGCAAGCATAGAGTATAATTGTTAGAACCGTAAGGATATTTCATGTCGTTTTAAGATACATAAAAAAAGTTGAATAATTTTGAAGTAAAAATAAAAAATAAAATTTAGTTCATAAAAAAAGTGCTACTACAAACAATGTTTTTCTGATAGTATAAGTCAAGACTAACATTTCTATATCATTCTCATTTTGAATTTGGAAAATATTAACTGTGATTTTTTTATGTTTCAAGTATGTTTTATGAAATTACAAGGGATGTAAAAAAAATTAAAAAAAATACCATGCTAAAATCGAAATTAAAAAACCAAAAATTTAAAAAAGCATAATAAAATGGAGAGAGCATGGAGGGGGACCAAAAAAAGTTGATGGCTAGGGGTTTCTTGGAGGTTAAGGATAGGTGATCTTTGGAGGTTGAGGTCCCTGGTGGTTAGGGTCATTGGTGCTTATGATCCTTGACGGTTCATACTCACATACACCCCACTACTTGATTTGCAAGGATTTTTAAGGGTTCTAAGGGGAAACTGCTCTGTATATTCATGTCTCAGGCTTGTAGGATTGATAGTAGGCCATGATAAACCAATGTACCGGTTAAACTGCACTGTATATTCATGCCTCAGGCGTTGGATTGATAGTAATTGATGCCTTACTACTGATTTCACTTCACAATTTCCGTTCTGGCTAGAATTCTGGGTTTTTGGTATAAATTGTCTTCCTTCTTGAGCAATAGCCTTTGGAAAACATAATGTCTTAGTTCAGGGTGTCCAACTCGTCTTTTTGGTGTGAAGCCTATCATTATTGACCCCCGATTTTTGGTGATTTTGGTGAAAAACTAGTGATTTTTGGTGATTGTCTTGCTGTATAACTGGCAATTTTTATTTCGTTGTGGTTGCAACCCTGTTCTCACTTCATTATTCAAAGTGATAACATTTATTTTCGTTTATTTTAACTGTTTGTTTTGCTTTTTGTAATTTTTTGGTGATTTTGGTGAAATACTGGTGATTTTTGGTAAATGTCTCTGAAAAACTGGCGATTTTTATTTTGTTGTGGTGGCAACCCTGGTCTCACTTCAGTTTTAAAGTGATAACATCTATTTTGGCTTATTTAAGATAAGATAAGATTTATTCATAATCAATTAATCATACAAGAAAACACATTGTGCTAATCCCCCAAAGGCTCCTAGGCCTGTAGTAGAGGGGAATACATACCGTTTAAATCAAACACTAAATCAATAGAAAAACATTAAAATAGGCCTACATTGAAAAATCCAATCAATACATACAATCCAACCACAACACTCCTAACCCCCCTTGAAAGGCTCCATGGCCAGGGATATAAGGGGAAACGAGAAAAAAAAAGAAAATACAATGTATCCAAACAACCATAAAAAAGAAATCAATCGCCAAACAACATATAAAAATAAAAAGAGACCATACCTGAGGCCTGGGAGTCATAGCGCAGAGAAGACCACCATAAAACAGAACTAAACATTCAGAACTAAACATTCAGGGGACATCAACACCACAAAAAAAAAAAAAAAAAAAAAAAAAAAAAAAAATTATTCTGTTTGATTCTTAACTAAATGGTCCTTAAGAATCCTCCTGAAAGTGCCAAACGAGTGGCATTTCTGTACTGAAGAAGGCAGGGAGCTCCAAACCTGATGACAAGTGATGAGGGGATTGAAATCTGACCGCACAGTGGGAGTAGGAGGAATGCAGATATTATGTGACGAACAAAGGTTATATGGAGCTGAATCAGAAATAAACTTTTTATTTGTACTGTGAAGCTTGTTTTCATCCTCAATTATTGCACCTGTTTTGAAGTCGACTTGTTATGACATTCAATAATTCAGTGATTTGAATTTAATTTAATCCAGGAATGCTAATTTGTATTATTTTGTTTTGGATTAAATCGAGTGAAGCTTGCTAGAATTCAGTGGTTTTTATTTCGCTATATTTTCTTGTGGTTTAAATTGACCTGGCCTAGATTCAAGCTGTTAATTTGCTATTTGGATATGAGTTTCTATAATATATGAGTTTCTCGCTGGACTGACCGTCTCTGGACTCTCATTCATGGGTGCTCATAAGGGGGGGGGG